>PVKP010005908.1:0-86439 GCA_004027715.1 Plecturocebus donacophilus | reverse complement strand
GGGGGGGGGGGGGGGGTTGCGGGGAGATAGCATGGGGAGAAATGCCAGATATAGGTGAAGGGGAGGAAGGCAACAA
The DNA here is from genome assembly GCA_004027715.1 of Plecturocebus donacophilus. Classification (NCBI taxonomy): domain Eukaryota; kingdom Metazoa; phylum Chordata; class Mammalia; order Primates; family Pitheciidae; genus Plecturocebus; species Plecturocebus donacophilus. Next base: position 86,363 of record PVKP010005908.1, on the reverse strand, counting down.
ATTACACTGCCACGTGTGTACCTATGCAACAATATTGTATGTTCTTCACATGTACCCCCAAACCTAAAATGCAATAAAAAAATAAATAAATAATAAAGTGTTCTATTTTACTGTCACTGCTGTTACCTTGTGAAATGAACCAAAAGTCTAGATGAAGGATTTTGAACTGTATCCTATGAACAAAGGAAAGGCCATGTGGAATGTTAAGACAAGAAGAGAAATGCTCAGATTTACTTTTTAACAAGGCTCCATAGCCTATAGAATGGATTAGAGAAGGATGAGATTTAATACAAAGAGATAAAGTAGAAAGTCCCGAGTTTTCCAGTGAAAGTTTAAAGTGGATTGGACTAAGGTGATGGCAGTGACAGAGAGGAAAGGCAATCACATAATACTTGGGAGAAGGAACTCAATGTATTTGGAGACAGCTTGGATACAGGGGGTTAAGGGAAAAGAAATTATTCAAAGGTACTACTCTGGAGCAATTGCGTGGTTGTAGACCTATTATTGTAATAGACAGCACAGAAAGAAGAGTAAATTTGAATTGGACATGATTATGTTTATGTTCCTGTGATACGTGAAGATGGAGATGTTAGGTTCTCAAAGTTTAAGGGTCTGGATTAGCTCTGTAATGTTCCAGGCTGCTATAAAGCCAGTACTGTTGTTTGGACAGTGTGATGAGTTGATGAAGCATAAAAGGAACAGGTACTCAAGAAGAGGGCCAAAGCCTTGTGGGCTGCTAATTTCAATCCTTCCCTTGTTCTTTCTTGGGATGGTGGGCAGCTGTGTTACCAGGTGTGTGCCTCACTACTCACAGGGACCGCTGGACTGGGAACGAGCCTCACCAGCTTGGGTTTTCCAACTTCAAAATGCAAGACAAAAGATGAGAGTTGTAACCTGGATAATCCAGAATTCCAGTAGAAGAATAAGGGCCAAATCTGGAGAGAAATAAGCACTTTGGTTTTATTGATCCTAAATACAATTAATATTTGGGCACGTTGTGCCACACACACAATTATGTGGCATAGCAGTATCTTACTAATCCTGCAGCAAAGATTTCTTATTATTTCCTTCTCCTTTTCATTGCCATATGTTTTACAAACTTCCTGTCTTTAATAGAGAAACTACAGATGAAACACTCTCTTCCTTAGGTGTTTGATTATTATATTTTGGCCATTCCTAGTCATCTCATTTGTAGAAAATGACTAATTTTAGAAGGCAAATGTACAATCAAAGGTTAAAAATAGTGATAATTACTCTTCTTGTGTGGAAGTAAAGCACTATCTATTCTGAAAATTGAGTGAAATTACACAGTGGCATCAGGGGACAAGTCTGTTTTATTTATAAATCTAAAGTTGGTAGGCCTTTAACACCTGCATTGGCAATTATGATATACAACTTAGTGGCTGAGCACTGGGCTATTTGTAAAAATGATCACATTTGCTGGCACAATCAGGACTACTCTTAGTTTTGGAGAAAAATAAGGCACAAGTATAAGACTGGGGGCATTGATTAAAATATTGGAAATAATAATAATTCAAATGGGCCATTTGGTAGATTACAGTGGCCCCAGGCTTTCATTCTTTTTTGAAACCACATCTTTGCCATGTGAATTTGCAGTTTATTCCTATGCTTATATGAGTTTGTCCATATGATTTGCTTTGATCAATTGCATGTTAGCAGGTGTGACATGAACAAGAGCTTGAAAAGGGCTTGCTCAATTGGATTTCTCTACTCTGCACTCATCATGAGAAAAGCATGTCTTGGTTAGTCCTGTAGTCCCAGGGGGATGAGAGATAGGAGGGCAGAGCCAGACCACACCTGACAAGCCCAGTCAAGAGCAGCCACTTCTCTGATGATCTTCAACCACTGAATTCTGGTGTGGTTTATGAGCCAGCAATGAAGTGGCATTAAATAACTAATGTGGGGAACTGCAGACTGAAAAGAAAGATCCTAGCAACAGGGGGAGAAATGAGAGTGAGAGAGAGAGGGGAGAAAAAGAGAGAAGGACAAACACACACACACACACACACAGAGAGAGAGAGAGAGAGAGAGACAGAGAGAGAGAGAGACAGAGAGAGAGAGATGAGCAGGGTGGAGAGAAAGAGAAGAGAGAAAGAGAAAGATAGTGACATAGGATTAAGAAGTAATTCAGTACATGAGAAAACAATTGTTTTGAGGTTAACTGAGAACAAAAAGTCAAATGCTTGATGCAGAAGGAATAAAAACATGTATGTATCTAGAAAAAAATATTCAAGGGGATTCTGTCTCCTTTAAGGCAAATCTTTTTCCATTTCCCTGACCACTCTCTCACTTCAGCCCCTGAGACAGTTGTTATCCTGGAGTAATTTTGTCCCCCCACCCCGGCCATGGGACAGCTGGTAATGACTGGAGACAGTATTGATTGTCATAAATTGGAGGAGTCACTAATACTGGCATCTAGTGGGTAGAGGCCAAAGATGCTGGTAAACATCCTGCAAAATGTAGGACTGCCCTCCTCCAACAAAGAATTATCTAGTTCAAAAGTCAATAGTGCCAAGCTTGAGAAACCTTGACATAATATGTAACTTATGAAGCCTGATCCTATGAAATTCCAGAAGCTTATATCTAGCAATAAAGAGGACTGAGCAGAAGTCAGGCAGTATTTAACTTTTGAGGACCTAGAATGCACCAAACCCTGCAGTATGGATACAAAGCACTACAGATACAAAGATGAAAAAATTGCTATTCTTGTCTCCATGGAATATATAGAGTAAGCTAATAGGAGAAACAGAGAGAAATAATTAAACAATTTATATCAATAAACATAAAATTACAAACTGCTGTGAAGGAAAAATATCTGGGCACTTATGAAAGGAATTTGACTTAGTCAGGTAGGCTAGAGAAGATTTTAAGAACAGGTATCATTTCAACTTGTACCTGAAGGGTGAATTGGCATTCACTACATAAGAAAGGATGGGAAAGCCAGTCAGAGTGAGGGGCAACTTCCACAAAGGTACTATAACTAGAGGGTACCCTGTACCTTTAAGGATCTGGAGGTAAATCAGTGTAGGTGTACTGCCTAAAACAAGGGCAGGTAGCCTGTGCTGTGATGGAAGAGGCAACCAGGGACCAGACTATGCAGGGCTTTGTAGGCATTTGGGGGATTTAAATCCTTGTTCTAAGAGTAATAACAAACCACTGAAGGATTTAACAAGGGGACGATGTGATCAGCTCTGTATATTTGAAAGATGGTTATGACTACACAGTGGATTAGGATAGGCTTTGGAGTAGTGGGCAGAGAAACAACCAGGCAAAGAAAGATTGCTCCTTTATATGGATGAACAGAAGTGACAGGCACTTTGGCATTTGGTGCACAAGGAGGGAAGTCATTTGAGGTGTTTAGAAGAGAACAGAAAGCTGGATAAGGGCTGACAAGTGAAGACAAGTTAGTGAGAGTGTCCTAATCACTGAGCAGATGCTGGACGGGGCTTAGGTTGTAGTAGGTAATAGAAATGGGCCAACCCTTCTTGCTCACAGAAGTCAACGGAGATGCTCCACTTAGGGCTTGTTCTCTCTAGCCTGAAAGTAGTAGCTTGACAAATGGGGAAAGGGATTCACCCCAAGTCACCCTGCCATCCTGATCATCATTGCACTTAGATGATAGTAGAGGCATTCACTTTACCTAACATCTTTCACTATCACCTCTTTTCTTCTCAGGAGCTCTAAGCATTGACAATGCTCCCTTATCTCCTTTCTTCCATTGCTTTAGTTAACATACTTTCCATATAATCATCAGGTCAACTTACTTTAATGAACAGGTAAGAGCCTACTACGTATGTGCCCAAGTTGACATAGCATGGGCTGCTGACCAGGAGATCTATGTTCAGTGTTTTACTAGCAGCATGTCTTTGGTAAATTTATTTACTGACTCTCAGCCTCAGTTTCTTCATCTTAATATGGGGGTAATAATACTACTACCTCATAGGGTTGTTGTGAGGATTGAATCAATTTATGCATGCAAGAACATTGCCTTGCAAATAAAAAGCTCTCAATCATAGTTAACTATTACAATAATTGCTTGTTAGACACGGGAGAAAAAAGATGAATATAAATGATCTGTGTTCCAATGAATGCACAGTCTAGTAGAGGAGACAGGGAGTAAACATATAATTTCAGTAACATGATTAATATAACAATAGAAATAGATACAACTTGCTCTAGAAAGTGCAGAAGAAATGCATCTTCCATAAGGGTCTCTAGCTCCAGCCCAGATCATTCTCCTGAGTGCTTGATCTGTGTATCAGTCTGCTTTGTAGCTATCACTACTGAATATTCCAAAGGAAACCCAGGCAGGATTATTCACCCTGTTGCTGGAGGGAAAAGCTCGAGTGTCATTCTAGTGCCTCCGCCTCATTGTTGCCCCATCAATCATCAGGTCTGGCAGCTTCTACTTCCTTAATATCTCTCACAACCAGCTGCTTCTCTCCATTCTCACTGTCATAAACTTTGTTCACAACAACTTCATCTTCCCCTAAATTATTGCCATAGCCCCACCCAATTGCTCTGCCTTCCTCCAATATTGTTTCTTTTATCTTGACCACGCTGCAGCCTGAGAGGTCTTTTCGGAGTACAGGACTGAAAGTATTATTCCCCTAATGAAAATTTAAATGGTTCCCAATTGCGGCAGTATGAAGCCCAGCTCCTCAGCCAGCACAGGATGCTCTTTAGGCATGCAGCCTCTCCGTCTCACCTCCTGTTCTTACTGCCCTCTTTTCAACAGACATTTCCAACATTCTGAACAGCTTGGCATTCCAGGAATATAGCTCTGCTCTCCCTCTCTCACCTCTGGACCTTGGCAAATGTGCCTCCGATCTTTTTCTCCCTGCTTTGACAGAGACTTTAATAGCAACTTTTTTACTAGGTAGGGATCTGGGACCCTGGAAAAAAAAAAAAAAAAAAAAAAAAACTACAAAACGCAATAACGCACCCATAGCACTTTCATATCTAAAGAGCATACAGGAGAGATCATTTCCTTCTTGTACCTTCCCTGCTACTCAATCTTTTCCTTTTGGTGTGGGTGTGGCGACCCAATCACTTGAACTAATAACATTTGAAATTTACACATGATAATAGATTTTAAAGTAAGTACGAAAGATCTACAATAACATAGAATTTTAGTTCATTAAATTCTTTTAAGTTGTAGGAAAGATACGAGACATGCTTCAAGTTTGTATTTTTTTATTTTGAAAATATTGTGTTAGTAAATCTGAATGCCATACTATCAAAGATGTGAGAAAAACTACAATTACTGTATTCTCTCTGAAAGAGCAGAGAGTATAAATGCCAGTCATTCTTTATTAATCCACTCTTTGATGATCTCAAATGCAGTATCCTTGGACTCATTATCTATGATAATTATGTATACTGTATCATGGTTCTCCTTCACACTGGATTATTAATAATCTCTATGACATGCTTATATGACTTTAACTGGCTTTTTTGCTTATTTTGTAGAAGCACTGATGATTATTGGTTATTTTGATTTCTAAATTTCAAAGTAAACCTGTCTCAAAGCAAACCTACTTTGGAGAATATTTCAGAATATGTTTTAATAAATTTTTTAAGAACAGCAATACCAGGAAGCTTGACCTTTATTTTTTGGACTTGAGCCCATGGTCTGATTGGATTTATTAATAAGGAATTTTGACAAAATAATATTAAATCACACTACTACTTTAAATTTTGATGAAGTGCTTAATTGAAAAAAATAAAGTACCAGAAAATAAATGCTAAAACTCCTCTATGGGTCAGAAATCTAGTTAATGAGAATCAGAGTTCTTTCTCTAAAGGATAGTTACCCTTAAGTAGCTTAGCTAAGTAATGATCCTGGGGATAATACACTGGCCTATGAAAAAGGAGTTAATTGCATTTTCTCACCTTCAACTTAGCAGATACACATATCATAAAATCTACCACTGTACTTTTTTTGGTGTTCAATGATGTACCTCTGTAAAAAAATTTTTATGATTTCTGTTTGGATGTGATCGTTGATAATTACTCTGATATTCATATTGTCATGTAATTATTTGGAATAGTTTCCAAGGAATCTTCTTCATGTCATAATTATATTTTGGGCATGTAACAAGAATATAGGTCTAACAAAACTTTAGTAAATTATACAAGTTATGTTTTAATTGTCATGTAACCCAGGTGGCAAAGGGAAGACATGATAGCTTTCTCTAATTGCTCTTGAGTTTGAAGAGCACAAGAAGGGGCTGTCTGATCCATAGCTGGAAGTAGATGTGTGTTGAGGAAAGAAAAATGGGGTCTCCACAGTGGGTTTCATTTATTTCCCTCCTGAAATAGGACACAAATGTTTGGTGACAATATACGGTATTTTCCAAAAACCATTCTCTCTCATGTACCTTAATAATTTGTGTTCCTCTGATTACCTGATTATATTTTTTTCTGTGAAACAATATTGCTGGCCTTACGTTAATAGTGCATTTGTCTCTTCTTGCTCCGCATTGCATTATAAGCTCATATATATTAGCTGAAAACACATGCTATTCTGCCCAGGTAACTTTCCTTTGCCTCAGATTTCTCTCCAGCCCTTACAGAAGTGTAGAAAAAATATCAGTTTTTCCTATCACAATAAAAATAAATGCAGAAAAAAGAGGGGGAATAACAGGAAGAGTTTCCCTTTCCCAGGCAATTGGTTTCTACCCTCCCTAGCTGTTATCACATTTTCATTTGTGCTTACTATTATAATCTCAGTTTAATTAAAATTATTATCATGGTGGATATTATATTTTACTGTTTTTTTGAACATCCAGTGTTTGGCATAGCACTTAGCATATATTTTTCTTTTGACCCAATGTTTTTTTTTGATTGAACATCCAAGGTATTCCTGGCACCAGAAATATTGTTGGCACTCAAGAAATACCTTAAAAAATAAGAAAAATAACAATAGCACATTTTTCAGCTCTTATCATGTGCCAGGCACTGTGCTAAGCGTTTTATATAGATTTTCTCATTTAAATCTCATTAACACCTCTATGAGTTGGGTACCATATCATCTTCACTCTGCAGATAAAGAGAACGAAGCATGAAAAAAAAAAAAAAGAGAAAGCAGCAATATAAAAACAAAATCAAAAAAGTAAAAAAACGAAAGCATGGAGAGCTAAAAGAGGCTTCCTCCAAGTTGTTCAGCTTATAAGTGGTTGAGATTGGAGCTCCAGGACCCATACTCTTAATCTCTTTTCCAGATAAATGGAGAGATGTAAATAATTGTAATACTGTGAGTAATTACAATGACAGATCTATGTACTTGGCCCAATTGTGGCACAGAAGATAAATGATCAGATTTACCTGAACAGTCATCAGGGAAGGTTTCCCAGAAAGGGTGAAAAATATTGGTGGGCATATATACCATGGTGAGAGTGTTTGACCTAGTTCTCTTTTTGATGTTGTTCCCATGTTTCAGTAAATTAGGCTGACCTTGTGCAATACATCACTAAACTCACTTGTTTCTGTTTCTTTATCTGTAAAAAAGTGGGTTAGATTAGATGAGGTCTCATCTTAAATATTTTGATTCAAAATAAATTATTTCACTAGAGTGTGTGCCTTGCATACAATGTTGACTCATAAACATCTATTGAAATGAATATATTTGAAATAGAGAAAGTGGATCCAGTGGTATTGTGGCAGCTAAAACCATCATCTGTCTAGTCTATTATTCTTTCATTACCTTACATAGTTGTTGTACATTAGTGGAATTTGCCTGTAATATTGCCTCTTCTGAAGTTACCAAATACAAGAACATTATAACTTATTGTTGTTGAATTCCAAACTTAGTGATTTAAGATTTACTATGGTTCTTTCATTTCCAAGGTGTGCCTTGCACTGGGGATTTGATATGATAATAATATATCTCTGCTGCACTTGATAAACTCAGAATAATCTCTGAGAAAGCTGGCTAGACGGTACATCATTGATATGTATTAATGATGTATGAGTATATATTCTCATAGGAGTATTTATATATGTTTTCTTATAAGAGAATATGTATGAGTGTATTCCCACAGGAGAGAATAAACTATGAACCACTGATTCAATGTCAGAAAGAGAATAAACTATGATCCACTGATTCAATTTCAGAGGGCTGTATGTAATCCATCCTCTTACCTTCAGGATATGAGGTCAGTTTCTTATGTATATCATTTTGGTGAAAGGAAATACCATCATCTCTTAAACTACCTTTGGAGAATAGCCATGATCTTCAGATTCCAGTAGAAAAATACTCATGTTTGAGATGTTCTGGATGACAATAAACAATTTTCACTGGGAAATGTGTAGTTCATACTTGGGCTTCAACGACATGTATATGTGCATCTGAAATTTTTTCTAAGGATTAGACTCTCAGATTTCATTAGCTATTCAAAGTGATCATTAACTACCCCTTCCTCCAAATATTATGAAAAATAAGATTAGCCTATGCTGAGCATATTTGAAATGCTGCCTTTTAGTTCTGTAGCTTGGTGCAGAGTAAAGAATGCTTAATTAGGATTGAGGATATCTGAATGAGCCTCAATTTTATCATATAGCAAAGAGTAAAGATGATAATAGATGACTTCTACAAAGCCTTTTAACTCAGATGCTTTTATATTTTACAGCTAGAGTCACTGGTCTCCAATAAACTTGTTGAACCTGTGTGTGTGAGTCTTCACTTTAAGCAAGTCTCTACTGTTACGTAAAGTTCAATGTCAGGTCCTCTGTGAGCCCCTAGTCTTTATCCTCCAGACTTAAGTTGTAAGTTATTTGTAAACTTATACTTCCATAGGTAAGTTTAAATTTTTCCCATATATCCTTAAGCTGAAGAGAGTTTATCTGTGATTTCCTTATCCTATCACAAGGATTTTGAATTCTCAAACGCATTTTCATGAGACTGAATTTTGCATTGAGCAGTTGTTCTCAAAATGTGATTTAGTTACTCCTGAAAGTCCCAGCGATCTTTTGGGGGTGAAGGTGAGGCCTGTGAGTTCAAAACTATCTTCATGAAATCTTTTTTGCCTTTTGTTCACTCATTCTCTCACAAGTATAGAGTTTGAAACCACAACAGATGAAATGCAGAAGCAGCTCTCAGGATCTAACTGTCATTTATTAGGCCAAACATTAAGAAGATGTACAAAAATATAAACTGATGCTACTCTTCTAAGTAATTTTTTGGTAAAATGTTATTTTTCATAAAATATAAAATTTATATTGATATGTGATGGTTTTATTATTTTTTAAATTAATAAATATTTAAAAATATTCTTGGTTTTAAGTTTGGATGTAAATACCAACAAATACAATTCACATAAACAAAAGCTTTTTGGGGTTCTCAATAGCTTTTAAGAGTGTGAAGAGGTCTTAAAACCCAAAAGGTGACATAAAGGAACTTCAGCTGGGTAGGAGCAACATTTCCTGTGCAAGCCTTCATCTTACTTGAGCTGTCATTTAGAGGAGAAATAATATGGCTCTGATTGCCCTTGGTCTCACATTGGAGTATTAAAAAGTAGTCCAAGTCACCAAGGGTGCCATGGTCAAGTTAGCAGAAGAATTCTCCAGGTAGAGAATTAGCTGGAAACACCTTGTACTTCCCCACTCTGCCAACTCTCTTTTCTTGGAGATAATGAGTGGGCTCAGTTTAAAAGTCCTTTGTGCCAATGCTGATGTGAGAAGGGTATTTCCTATGTTGTCTTCCAGGATTTTTATAGTTTGAGGTCTTATATTTTAATCTTTCATTCAGTTTGAGCTAATCTTTATATGTGGTGAAAGGTAGAGATTCAACTTCAGACTTCTGCATATGGCCAGCCAGATATCCTAGCACCATTTGTTGAACAGTGAGTCATTTTCCCATCACTTGTTTTTGTTGACCTTGTCGAAGATCAGATGGTTTTAGGTGTGTGAATTTGCTTCTGAGTTCTCTATTCTATTCCATTGCTCTGTGTGTCTGTTTTTGTACCAGTACCAAGCTGTTTTAGTTACTATGGCTTTAGGGTATAGTTTGAAGTCGAGTAGTGTGATGGCTCTGGCTTTGTTCTCTTGCTTAGGATTGCTTTGGCTACTAAAAGCAAAAATAGACAAGTGGAACCTAATTAAATTAAGGGGCTTCTGCACAGCAAAAGAAACTATCAGCAGAGCAGACAGGCAACCTACAGAATGGAAGAAGATATTTGCAAACTATATCTCCAACAAAAAACAAATATCCAGAATCTATAGAGAACAAACAAATTAACAAGCACAAAAACAACCCCATTAAAAATGGACAAAGATGAACAGACACTTCTCAGAAGAAGACATATATGTGGCCAAGAAATAGGAAAAAAATGCTCAGCTTCACTAATCATCAGAGAAATGCTAAGCAAGGCCATAATGAGATACTATGTCAAACCAGTCAGAATGACCATTATTAAAAAGTCAAAAAACATCAGATGCTGGCGAAGCTGAGGAGAAGAGTGAATGCTTATATACTGCTAGTGGGAATGTAAATTAGTTCAGCCTCTGTGGAAAGTAGTCTGAAGATTTCTCAAAGAACTTAAAACAGAACTACCATTTGACCCAAAATTCCACTACAAGGTATATATCCCAAAGAAAATATTTCATTTTACTAAAAAGACACATGCACTCATATGTTCATTGCTGCACTATTCACAAAAGCAAAGAATGGAACCAATCCAGGTGCCCATCAGTGGTAGATTGGATAAAGAAAATGTGGTACATATACACCATGGAATACTAAATAGCCACAAAAAGAATAAAATCATGTCCTTTGCAGCAACATGGGTGGAACTGGAGGCCATGATGCTAAGCAAATTAACACCAGACCAGAAAATCAAATATCGAATCTTCTCAATAACAACTGGGAGCTAAACATGGAGCACACATAGACATAAATATGAAAAAATAGACTCGGGGGACTATTAGAGGGTGGAGAGAAAGGAGGAGTGGGTTAAAAACTATCTCTTAGGTACCATGCTCACCACCTGCATCATGAGATCTGTACTTTAAACCTCAGCATTACACACTATTCCCATGTAACAAGTCCATACATGTATCTCCTGTATCAAAGTAACAGTTAAATTTTTAAAAATAGGCCCTGTATGGAAGTCAAATTATCAAGCAGCTAACCCACAGCATGTGGAACACTACTATAAAATAAGTCCAAGATTCACCTTTTTAAGACAAGTAATATCTCAAAAGGATTTACATCATGAACTTCTACAATAGGTTACTTTCCCCTGGGTCCCCCACCCCTGAAACAGTGCCTTGTCTCCTGAAGTAGTTTCTCTGAACTGCACCTATACCTAGCATTTTCACAAATGTTTTATTGAGAAATATTTAGACCATTTTATGTAATCATTATTTTAAGAAAAAAAATGCCTTAGAAGCTTCCCTGCCAGAACAGCCCTATCTATAAGCAATGACTTTCAGGTTCTGAGTATAAGCAATACCCAAGGGCTTGTTGGAAGAAACATTTCTATTATTGTTAATGATGAAAATGTTTGGCTAGGGAGTATATCCATTTTCCTCTTTGTCATTTATAATCGATTACTCATAGTAACCCTTAGTGGAGACTATATTTTTATGACAGTTTTGCTTCAGAAAGAGAAGAGATATTCTGAGTTATTGGTTATTAAGTTTCTTCTATCTATAACCTTCAAGGCAAGGCAACTGGAAAAGTGGGAGGTATATTTTAAAAAATCATTGAGTTTCTCTGTCAAATTATTTTTACTGTATCTTAAAATAAATGGAATAAAAACCTGGCAAATGTGTTAATCCTAGACCTTGGAAACACAAAGCGATAATATGCCAGATATATGTGTAATGCATATTAAAGTGTGATAGATTGATTTTAAAAAGTCGATGTCTTTTATATGACATTGTTTTCTTTTGGAGCTGTACCTGAGGAAAGCACAGAAACTTAAAACTACCCTTTTCCATATTTTTAAGAAAATTAAAGAGAAAATATTTGAAAAGTAATGCATCTCATTCGTTTTATTGGTTTGGTATCTCAAGCTCTTGAACGCAAGAAACCAATTAAAAAAATCTTTTATTTGTGGAAAAAGGACAAGCAATAACACATGTGAGTGAGACAGAGCATTAGAAATAATTGAAATCGAAAAAGAAAGGGAGAAAAAAAATAGAGGTAAAACCTAACAACGTGCACCTAGAGACTAAGATGGTTCATGTTGCTTGAGTGAACATAAAGGAGATGGAGCACATCCTCATTATTGGCCGCAAATGTTTCCGGGAGTTTTTGTGTAGGACAGTTGATAACAAGAGAACTTTAAATGGAGCATTGCATTGGTGTGGTGAAAGCTGACTTTAGTTGAAATGAGACTGAAATGTGAGGGCAGATATCCTCGTTGTTAACACCTGGGAGGGGTAGAATGCTGCTTGCAATATGATTTCTGTTAAAAAGCAAAACTGCAAACTTTGTCATATAGAAATGTGGCCTGGAAGAAAAAACATTGTAAACATTTGAATGTTATCCTTATCAATAATGTTGCTGGTTTTGGAGAATAAGTCTTATTTCTATTAGAACTTTACTTTTTAACTTACTGCATGTGTGTTTGTGTGCGTGTGTGTGTGTGTGTGTGTGTGTGAGTGTGTGTGTGTGTGTGCCATTTTTTCTCTATATGTCAGTACTAGTTGCAAACTTGGAATCTGACAATGGTTGATTATCACCAAATCCAGTTAAAGGCCTTTATACCACACACAAGTCCTTGTTATAATCTGAAACAAATTGAAATAGCAAATAAAAGAAATACTTGTTGGCTCACACCTGTAATCCCAGCACTTTGGGACGCTGAGGCAGGTGGATCATGAGGTCAGGAGTTTGAGACCATTCTGATCAACATGGTGAAATCCCATGTGTACTAAAAATACAAAAATTAGCTGGCGTAATGGTGCATGTCTGTAATCCCAGCTACTCTGAAGGCTGAGGCAGGGGAATTGCTTGAACCTGGGAAGCAGAGGTTGTAGTGAGTCAAGATCGCATCACTGCATTCCAGCCTGGGTGACAAAGCGAGACTCTGTCTCAAAAAACAAAACAAAAAAAAGAAATATTTGTATAATAAATAGATGTTTGTATTGTGTCCTTACAGAAATATAATCGTGCAAAGAGTTAACAATATGTGACATACTTCAATGGTCTATTAAGATTAAAAAATACTCCATAACTTTAGGAAAGCAGTTTCCAAAAACTTGGAGCAAATGTTGGCAGAGCTCTTTGGGCAGATATAATAAATAGAAATGAAGGGCTCTAAAACAAGAGTCTTGACTGTACAATCATAGATGATCTCAGAAAGGAAGTTGAGGAAAGATCGAAAAAGATTGATGTGTTTGTATAGAGAGCTCTTTGAGCTCAGACATAAAAGATTACGTATAAAAGAGGCACCTGGCCAAGTACAAGCACAAAAGAGTGGCACATATATAAAGAGCAGGGTCAGCAAGCCTAAAGTCCAGAAAGACTGTGAGAAATGCTAATGACCACAGAAGACCTAAAAACTGTGTGTGGAGCAAGCTAAGAAACAAGAAAGAGACCAATTCACACTCAGAAAAACTAGCATAATGGTAAAAGATTGCAGAGAACAAGCAAAACTTTACTATTCCTTCTCTCCTTCTTTATTCTCTATCAAATACTAAACTTGTTTATTTGGCATCAACTTAATGAGCATAGACAGAATTATTTCAGAGAACAAGTGAAATGATTTATGCAATGGTGCTGCTCTAACTTATAAAATTACTATGAAGACATGAATTTCTATTACTAAATAACTCTGAGGATTTTCAGATGTGCAAATGCTTAGACTCATCTCACACATTGAAGAGTAATACTTGTTGCTCATCCCATGAAGAATGCTTTCATAAACAGTGTCACAGACGTCGCACCATTTGTCTACCAATATGTCCTTTCAGCTTTCAGTTTTCTCTTCAACACAGACCCACATTTGGACTACTTTGCCACATGCCAATTTTTACCACTTATCACTATGTCCACTGGTAACATCCTAGTCCCAAATAACATTATCTTTCACCCGAACCATCTCCTAGCTGAATTTTTCTCACTCCTGCCTACTTCTGAAACTTCTCCTCTTTCCCAATCCCTGCTCTTGCTCTCTGTCTCTCTCCTACACACACACACACACATCCCTCTTCTTTTTCTATTCTCTACACAGTAAGCCAGGATGATAATTTTAAAACAAAAAGCAGACTTAAGAAGACATGCTCTCAATTTCATGCAAGTGTCCATAAAACTTCCAGAACCATTGGAAACTTCCAGAACATCCAGTGGGACATATAGACATAGGCAGGATAAGATGTTAAAATGTCACCACCCATCATGTTCTTTCCTAGTGCTCCCATGGCTGGTCCTTGGCCCTCGGCCTCTCTGACATCTCCCTTAACTTCCCTGTCATTTGCTCTACCTTTTCTACCAACACTGACACGAGTGACTCACCACGGGATCTGGTGGCCTTGGTGCACTGCAGTCTCCTAATTTCACCTTGCTATGAAAGCATGTAAATTTCAACATGGTCTTCCTCATTCGAAAACTACGTGTGCTAAACAACAGCTATCATCATGACACATCACCATTGCTTTCATTTTGTAGTTCAGGTAAGCTTATGGTTAATATTAATGTAGTAATGTTGTATGCAACCAGTTTGATGAAAAGGCGTAACTTATGTAATATGATCAAAGCAAGATTTATTTTTATCTCTTACTACCCCTTTAAATTCCTGGATGAAAATATGATCAAATTCCCTGGCTTTTTTTTTGTCTATCTTGAGTAATAGTTTTACAATCTCTTTGAGTGGTAGTCACTTTAAAAAATAGAATCTTCCAAGCTGTCCTGAGGCTTAAAAAAAAAAGAAATTAGAAGGCCCTGCTCTTGATAATAAAACCCTGAATTTGATTCAAAGTCAAATCTTTTACACTCCCCCAATCAGGCCCACATGGGCAGATCATTTACAGTAGGAAAGGAAAGCAGTTCTTTTCTCTTTCCCTCCTCACTCCTACTCTAGCTGAGTAAAGACAGTTCCAGACTCCTAAGGCATGGAAACATGGGGAGACAGGAGAGGAAAGGAAGGTGTGGTGCTGGTTTCCAAACACGAACACAAATCCTTTGCTGTTCTCATTCAGAGGCAGGATATGTGTGCAGTACCTTAGGATCTTGGTAGACTTGTGACTGTTTTTCCCAAGAGGGCATAGTGCAAGTGACATCATGGGACTCGTGAGGCTAGGTCATAAGAGGCTGTGCTGTGTCTTCTTGGTGCTCTTGGGATAGATTATTCTGCTGGAATGCTGTCTCTCAGAATATAGTCATGATGATAATAAAACCCCAAGGTACATGGAAAGGTTGAATGAATTGCTTCACTTAACTGATCTAACTAAACTCAGCTTTTGAGCAGCCTGATGACACCCCAGGACCAGGACTAAGTCCAGGGAAGTGAGGCACTGAAGACACACAACTTAGAGAGACAGTCACTTTTAGAGTCTTCCAAGTGTAGTCTGGACACATGCATGAAATGGAGAGGGAGTGCCTCCTTAAATTTTGCACCCTAGGCATCCAACTTGCTTTATCCTGGTCTGGTCTTGCCCAGCTCCTATTTGTTTGGAATACCCTGAGCCATTCCACTTTTCCTGGATGAAGGTCCAGATACCATGGAGCAAAAATGCCATTCTCATTGTGCACTGTTGGAATTCCCAACTCACAGAATCCATGAACATAACAAAGCTGATGTTGTGTTATGTTGCCAAATTCAGGGTGTTGTCCTGCAGTAATAAATAAGTACAGAGGGCAAGGATTTTCTTACTTGTACTGAACTTGAACTTGTTAGTTCAGGTATTTTAGTGTTCTCTGAGCCTGGTAAATGTTTAAAATTGACTCTTGCTCTCAGTCATTTTTAGAAGTTCCCTTTTCATACTTTCTAGAGGTAACTCCTATGACCCAAGAAGAGGGTGGACTCTACAACACAGTCATCTCCAAAGAAGTTTTTCTCACAAATGTCCCTCTTCTCTGGTTTCCTGTCTTGACTATTTTCTTAAAGTGGGCGAAGGGCTCCAGAGTGAAGAGCACAAGAGTTAGGAAATGTGCTCCAAACATTTCCCTGTAAATTCAACTCTGGCAAGTTGGCTCACACTCACTTTGCTGTCCAATTGCTGGCACTTTTTGCTGAAACATGAAGTCTTATTTTAATATCCTATTAAACAGAATAAAATTTATTAATTTTATTTTACTAATAAATTCATTTAATAGCTTTATAATTGGTAATCTTGTATTTATAGAATCATTATTGATTTGCAGGAATCATGGAGAATGTTCGATTATGTTTGACTTGAGTTTTTTCTTTAGTTATATCTGACAATTTGAGGATATGTGAAGGACTGGGTAGCATTTCTTGCAAATCTCAAGGACTTTCTATATATCTAGGGGCAGATAAGAAAGCAATGATAGTGAAACAACTGCTGTCTCTTCTATTTATGGCCTGGATTGCCTAGCAGTGCTATTCAAGGTGAGAAGTGTTAAGGTCAAGATGGGCTATTTATTAATGTGGTGAGTGTTTTAGAGTCAGGAACATTCTAGTTGTCACCTCCATTTTTAACTGCTTAGAGCTTGCCTGAGTAGCTATAAGAAACAGTGTCTGGCTCAGTGCCTGGTATATAACAGGTGCTCAATACATATTTGTTTAATGATTATGAGTGAGAGTTGTAAAGCAGAGGTTGGCAAACTTTTCCTGTAAAGGCCAGATGGTAAATATTTTAGCTAAATGTTTTAGAAATCAAATATTTGGTTTCTGTTACAAATACTTAACTCTGTTGGGGTAGTGCGAAAGCAGACATAGACAATATGTAAATGAATGGCCATGGCTGTGCTCCTATAACATTTTATTTACAAAACAGGTAGTAGACCAGATTTGGCCCGTGGACCAACCCCTGCTTTAGAGTCAGACAAATCTATGCTTTGAAGCTAGCTCTATTGCATGCCAGCCATAGGATTTTTAGAAAGTCATGTAATTTTTCTGTGCATGTTTCCCTTATTTGTAAAATGATGATAGTTATTTATTTTTCAGTGTTGTTATAAGGATTGTATGATACATGCCAGTTCTATGGCTGGCACTCAATAGCACTGGTTTCAAAGCCTAGATTTGTCTGACTTTAAAGAAGGGACTGGCCCATGGGCCAAATCTGGCTTATCACCTGTTTTGTAAATAAAATTTTATAGGCGCTCAGCCATGCTTATTCATTTATATATAATATATTTATATATAGGAATATATATACATTTATATATATGAGGCAGTTAGTATATTATCTAGGACATCTTAAGCATTCAGGAAAGTGGTTGCAACTATCATCATTTCTATGCTTCCTCAAACCCATGAAGTACTGGCAATTTCTTTAGATTAGATTCTAAGAATTAGCCTTGGGGCAGCATTGCAACGGGGGAAGCTCTTCTGCATAACGATGGTCTACTGGAATTATCCCTATCCCTGATTTTCCAGGATGCATTATCCTCGAGTTTCACCAGATGCCCTCACTCCTCTAGGAATGTTTCTCAAATTTTCTACTCCTTCCTGCCATTGATCTAGTTTCGTTCTTTGTAATAAGAGTTTTCTTACTGTGTTTTCTCACATAAAACTCTTAATTTCTGAATTCATTCTCTAACTTCCACCTAAATTATATTTTGAAAGTATACTATGATATTACCTTTGTAATTGAGAAACATTTGATTATTCCTAGGTGACTACAGGAAAAAGTATAAATTTCTTAGCCTGTCATTTAAGATGCTAGCCCTTACCCAATCTGCTGTTCCAGATCCATCTCTCAATTTTACTATGGATGTAATCTATATTTTGTCCCTACAAGATACTCATTTTTGCCTTTTGTTTGTTTATTTTTTTGATACAGGGTTTCGCTCTGTCACTCAGGCTGGACTGCAGTGGCACAATCACAGCTCACTGCAGTCTCAATTATCGAGGCTGAAGGGATCCTCCCACCTCAGCACCTGAGTAACTGGGACTACAGGCATGTGCCACCATGCCTTCCTATATATTTTTTAGTTTTTTAGAGACGAGGTCTCACTATGTTGCCCAGGTGGGTCTCAAACTCCTAAGCTCAAACAATACTCCTGCCTTGGCCTCCCAAAGCGCTGGGATTATACAGGTGTGAGCCACTGTGCCTAGCCACTTTTACCTTCTTATCCTGAAAAGTGTCATGTTTCACTCTTGTGCTTTTTATCGTTACTTATATCCATAATTATATTACGGTTAGTTGTGCAGAAAACTTTCCAGCTAAATTGGGAGATTCTTGTTCTTGAAGATAGAGCTGTCTCCTAAGTATTTAAATTAAGGAAAAAAATATTTTGGACAGAACAAAATGTAAAATGGAGTCGTCATTTGCAATAATCTCCTTGGAAAAAGGTGTGTTAGACACTACAACTGTCCTCATGATCCTCTTTTTTAGTATCTTATTTTACAAACACAGAGCTGAATCCTGAGTGATTCTGAAAAACACAGAATTTTAGATGAGAAAAAAAAGCATGCCATATATAGGTTAAGTTGTGACATCTATAAATCTCTTAATCATTCATCCCACACAGGTAAAAATTTTCATTTCTATTTTCTATGCTATGTGCAAATCTCTACTATAATAATTCTCAGACTTCATTGTAATTATTGTTCACTTATTTTTTTCTATTTCATTGGGAAACCCTTAAGTGTTGGAACCATGTTTAATTATCTTAGTATAGTATCTGGTAGGTATGCAAAAAGTTTGTTGCATAGATAGATGAATGAATGAATGAGTGAATGGTTACATCTTCACACAGTATCTCTGTTAATTAAATCTATTAAAGTCACACTGTTTGAGTTAATATGTTAAAAATTCTTTCTGCTTCTAAGTGTTAAGTGAGAATAAAAGCAATTTAAGATGACAAACATCTTCAAACATTGCTTCATACTATCAATAGCTTTAAAAAGTCCTGAAAACTAAACAAAAAAGCAATTAAGGAAGGCAAATTGACATGAAGGTTTGAATCTCTAAGAAAATAATGGGAGAACTATTTTATATGTATAGATGTCTAAGGCATAAATGTCAGTGTCAGTAGCTTGTCACCACTCTGCTCAATTTGGAGCACTTGCAATGTTGAGAAGTACAAGATGTTGGGGAAACAGTAGATAGACAGATGAACTACTGATAAATTGTTTTAGAATGATGTTCTCAGATTAGCTAAATGTGATAGTTTAATTATGATTAGGCTTGTTCACTTCGCATTTGACGGAAGGAACATATGCTTTGAAAATGTCAATTCAAAATCCACCTGTCTTTTTTCTACAAAAATGCTGAATGTTAATGTTCTATGTATTTTAGTCCATAGAGTATTATTTTTGTCTGCAACTGTCATTAAAAAATAAAACTAATTTTGCTTCAAGTATATTTTAGCCTTCAATCCATGTCATCACTCTAATAAGTCTGTTCTTCCTTAAGACAATTGCAGACACACTATGATTAAAATGCTATCTTCAGTTAAATAATTTTCAATATTTATAATTTTTTTCTAGCATAGAAATATCAATAGATATGCTTTTATGGCATGTGTGTTAAAGATTTGAAACAACTCAATTACGAAACATTTTGTTATCTCTTTTTTGTTCTTTATAGCAGATTATTTTTTCCTAAGTTTAGGAAGTTAGGCTTTCTAAGTGAAAAGTTTTTAGCAATTTTTGAATCTTTAGGGTCTTGGTATCATTTAATCTAGACAATATGTGATTTAAAAAGAATTCAAAACAATTACAAGGAAACATGGCATTTTGGATATATGGTACTTATTGAAAAAATAACAACAAAAACAAAAACCCCACAATACATATAAATTCCAATAAGGACCCAATTATATGATTATTGGTGCAGGTAAACAAAGCAGAAATCCACAACTGGATTTTATATGAAAACTCATTTCATACTTGCCAATTAAGGCTTTGCTGAATTTCGTGCTGTTGTCTTGTGAAGAAGTTGCATCAAGAGCAATGAAAGCATCATACATTCTCTAGAAAAAAAACAAGTCAGACCTCAGTCATGGTCATTGAGGTAAACCAAGGAGGTGATTGTCAGTGTGATCAAGAAACTAAAATTCCAAGTCAAGGGCTGAGGTTGACATAATTAAAAAGTGGAAGAGAAGAGAATGCAATTTCCTAGCAGAGACTGTATGTACTGACACTGCTTTTCTTTGTCAAAGCACAATATAGATTCTTAACTCTTGGATCCTTACCCTATCTTTAAAAAGTAATTGTTATTTTCCTTTTTAAGAATGGTGAGTAAATAATGCATGATATTAAATTAATTTCCAAGACTTCTTCAGGAGTTAATGTAAGCCACAGGCTATAGGTTAGACACCTAAAGCTTGTAGTATTAGGCCCAAGTACTTTCTCTTAAAAGTCCTATAAAAATAACAAAAATTATCTGTTTTTCAATGAAATGGCATAAGCTTTTCTTAAATTGTCTTAATTTTTTGGAGAAGTCATACAAAGTTTATTTCAAGTGTGTAGATAAACTATTACGTTAATTCTAAGGAGCTGCAAATAAATTGTAGCTGAACTTGAAAAAAAATAGTAGACTTTAAGGTTGGCTAAGGACAAAGTTGTGGAAGGTGTAATTTTCTGCAGTGTCTTTCCACATCCCTCCCTGCCCCCCTTCTCTCTCTCCTTTTTTAGCAATTCTCTCCCTATGGATCAGTATCTCTGCCCTAGTAACTCCCAATCTTATGTTGTGTGTTCAGGCACTTCTAGTGCTAAGCAGTGCATAGTAGTGATTCAGACCTTGGGATGGGGACAGAAATATCAAAGTCTGAAAAATATCTGGTCCTGATAAGCTGGGTGAGCTTGACAAATTTCTTTTTAACCTCTCCAAGTGTCAATTTTCTCATCTGTCAACTGAGATAATAATAGTATTTCCCTCAGACCATGCATGCGAAGGACTTGGCCCAAGTATCTGAAATGCTTAAAATAGTAAATAAATTTGAGTTATTTTTGGTGCCTCTTCTTTTTTTTTTTTTCTTCTCTTCCTCAGTCTCTTCCTCACTCTCTTCCTGTTACTATTTCCTCAAACTCTCACAACTTGCTCTAATAATTAATTCTTATCTTGCTGTTAATGAAGATTTCATGATCAATATCTAAAGATATCCTCATTTAAGAAGAAACACTTCATAGTTGGTGGCGATGTAGCCCTTTAATTCTTTTTGAATCTCAAGTGCAGAGGTTTGATTTAGACCGTTTATTATTAATTTGTTATTCTTTTCGTGTTTTTGTAGACTGTGTATTTCTGCATTATTTGCAGCTACCTTAATTTATGTAAATGGTATACTGTGTGTTATATCTCAGTCTTTTTCATGCTTCTTTCACTCCACAGGCTGTTTTTCAGATCCAGCCTGGTTGTTATATGCATCCTGGTCTCTCATCTGTAACTCTTGCATAGTACTCACCGGTGGGCATTAATTCAAAGCTTTTTTAAGTTTTCACAAAAGAGATTCTAAAGACCGAGGAGAGTAAATATATATCCCCTCAGTCTCTCAAAGGGGAGCCAAAGCTCTAGGCTTAAGCCCTATATTTCTTTAAAATAATTTGATTTATTATTTAAAAAGAAATCATGTAATTTTTGCATCATATTTTATAATATGTCCATGTTTGATGACTATAAAAACAATATTGGGGTTACGACTAAGTTGTTTGATTTTTATTTTCACTATATCAACAAAAAATGACACTGTAGGAAAATGTACCAAATGTATTTTTTCTCTGTTGAGTGGCCATATTCCCTGCACACTGTCACACATTCCCAGTTTGAGAAGCATGGTCTTAATCTAAAATAAGCAACTTCTAAAAGTGAGATTTCAGGAAACATTTTGTTTGGGAGACAAAGAATAATATTTAAGTCACTTCTTATTAGGAACTTCAGCTCTGATAAATATACTTAGCACTAAATACTTAATCCATGTCATTTCCCACAGTAAATAGTTGATATGTTATATTCCATATAACAATATGGAATAACTACATGTGTTCCTAAGTAAACCTTTTTGAAAGAAGCTAAGTCTTTAGGAGATTTGCCATGTGATATCTGTAGAATGGCACCATGTGGAGTCTTATATAGGGTTTCAATGAATCTCTATTTCCTCAAGCCATCTAAAACAAACATATAATCCAAGCAATAACTTCAAATGCCACCACAACTGCTTCCTAGACAGACATTCTAGAGCCACCACATTTCTGTTTTCATGACTTTGGGAATGCTGTTTTAAGTCTTCCCTCTCTCTTTTACTGATCATTCTTTGTGGTTCAGATAGAGGCTGACTTATTCTATGGCACTTTCCCAAATTTCATTTATTATTGTGTTTTCTCTGAACTTCCTTATCACTTAAAGTTTCCTTAACTTAGCCCTTAAAATTTACTCCTGGTGCTTGTGTGCTTATCTTGATTGTAAACTCCTTGTCGAAAAGGACTATATTTTATATAATTTTTAGAATTTCCCGGGGCACCTAGCACAGAAGTGGACATGTAGTAAACTCTCAATGAATACTTATTACTTGGTTGAATCGCCAGCCCTTGGCATGTTTTGTTGAATTTTAATTGTACTTGCTGTAAGCCTCACTATTCAAAGTGTGGATCACAGGCTAGGAGCATGAGCATCACTAGGGGCTTGTTAGAACTGTAGAATCCGAGTCCCGCCTCGGACTCACTGAATCTGAGCCTGCATTCAACATGATCTCCTGGCTGATTTATATGCACATGAACCTTGAGACATACCTAGTGTTCTTCCAAGCCCACAGTGTTAATAGGTTAACAAATTCTATAAATACTCAAATGTCAGAATCATTAAATGTCATCTAAAGCTTAAAGAATTTGAAATAACATGTGGAAGGTTCAGAAAATGTTTTAAAACTTGGTATCTAGGCTATATTCTTAGATGAAATCTGACCCACTCTCGGTTTTTTGTGTAGCCTATTGACATGGGCGGCGGGGCAGGGAAGTGCTGGGTAGGGAAGGGTGAGGTCCCTGGTGAGGCTTCCACCCTCGGGCCTGCTCTTGTGACCTAAGTGAGAACAGGCACTCCTGTTTTTGTGCCCGATTGCTGCATTTTCCAAAACCACTGTGGCCTGCCACAGCCCCACACACAAGCGGCTGAACATGGAGAGGAGCCGTGGAGAGCAGCAGTGAGCAGCAGGGTGGCCTGGCAGAGAAGGAGGGAAGAGGCTCCTGAATGTTGAGAGGAGTTCGTCCAGAACAGCCAAACTCCAGGGGAAGATTATCTTCCCCACGCCTTCATCTTCCAGCTCCCCATGCATCTCACTGAGAGCCACTTCCACCATTAACTTTGCACCCATCCTTCAAGCCCGCCTGTCACCTGATTTTTCCTGGATACTGGCCAAGAGCTTAGGATACAGAAGGCTGTCACGCTGGCCCTGGGTCCTTTCGATAAGACAGAGGGTCATTGAGCTGATTAACATTCAAGCTGTCTGCAGAGGGTGGAGCTGAAAAAGCTTTGTAACACTGAGGTTGCAGGCACCCACCCCTCCACACTACCTCGGGGCCAAGAGCCCAAAGCCAGTGCCCAGGCCTCTGCACCTGCCTGTCTGCAGGCTCCCCCTAGGAGTTGGCGCTGCCAGGAGATGGAACAGGCAAGCCACATCCCTGCTGCACATCCCACTGGGGAAATCAGGGAACTCTCCCATTTCACTATGAGTTAAGAATGTGTCTGTGTGAGTGTGTGTGTGTGTGTGTGTGTGTGTGTGTGTGTGCGTGTGTGTAACATTTTTAAATGTTTAACAAAATCAAAAATGATTTAATGACACATGAACATTATATAAAATCAAATCTTAGTATCTGTAATAAAGTTTTATTGCAATGCAGCCACACTCATTAGTTCACACAATGTCTTTCGCTCTACAACAGCAGAGCTGTGTAGTTGTACCAGAGACCATATGGCCAGCAAAGCTGAAACTATTTTCTATCTTGCCATTTATGAAAAAGGTTTGTTGGACTGTGATCTAGATTCATGCTTGTTTATACAGAAGAAGCTCCAAATAGATTCTAGCTAAACTTGTGGAAAAGTAAACATGAACTTTAGACATTCATTGGCCTTTTTTTTGTTTTTTGAGACAGGGTCTCATTTTCTTACCCAGGCTGGAGTTCGGTAGTATGATCATAGCTCACTGCAGCCTTGGACTCTTGGGGTCAAACGATGCTCCCACCTTGGCCCCCCAAAGTGCTGGGATTACAGGAATGAGCCACCTTGCACAGCCTATTTGTTAATTTTAATATTCTATGTATACATAACGTAGGGGGACGCACAAGCTGCATCATAAAATTAATTGCTGTGGAAAATTCTTTTGATATATTGCAGAATTATTGTCTTGTGGAATCACAGCTTTCTTTTCTAACCAGTCACAGGAAGTAAGAGAAATAAAAGTGCTTTAAAATATCCAGTATGTCATTGTCATTTGTAACTCAGTAAGCTATTACAGTTTTGTCAGGTCCAATCTCTAAGGAGGTGAATGAAAATATATATCTTGGGCAATTTGACCCCTATCGACATCATGCATCGTGGTTACCCTGACATCTGAAGAAGAGCAATTCTGCTCTGTTAACTTGGAGACTCAAAGTTAGTGGTAAAGGTCACTCCCTCCTTCACCTTTAGCTATTGGTTATCAGATTGAAATTAAAGTGAGGAGGTCTGGAGAAGGTGTTCTACATCTTCTGTCAAATTAGCCTAATCCTCATTAAGTTGTCCTGCTAATTCAGCATGTTCGAAGGGCTCCTGACACTATGAGAAATGTCACCCTATTACTTCAAAGTACTTAAAGGAAATGCAGCTTCTTGGTTTGAGTCAGTTCCTCCCTGATGCATCCTGGGGCTTACGGGTGTGTGTGTCCTTCTTAGCTGCTTGCAGGATTGCTGTACATCTTTGTGTTTAGCAATACAGAATGACAGCCACGTTGATTGGCTGAATAAAACATAAGGCAGGAGAAATCCGAAGGCTGCTTGAAGTACTTGTGTTCTTACATCCTTAACCTGCAAGTTTTGTTAAAGTAAATAAGTGATACTGTAAAAATAAATGTAATGTAAAAGGTGATAGGTTATCAAACATTTGCACTCTAAAAGTTAACAAATAAAATCCCACCAGAAAGATTTAAGTGCTGAATTTTAAGTTCCTACATGAAACAATTCATTTTGAAAAGTATATTGTTTAGTTGACAGCTTGCTGGATGACATGCAGAAAAGTGTGGGTTATGCTCTCCTCACTAGTAAAATACTTTTTAAGCCATTGTATTTCTGGGTAATTCATGTTCTTTGCTATATAGACTGTGAGTACCTGGCTTTTTAAAATCAGTTTCTCTGATGATAAGCAGCCACCACAACAGCTTATGGGTTACTTAAGATGAGGGATTGGAAATGTAATTAGCCATACAAATAAAAGCACAAACAATAAAATATGTGAACCCATAACTACTTTACTTTTCTTCTATTCACGTTTTGGGAAGAATTAGAGTGAGTTAAGAAGTGGGTATGAAATCAAGCTTGAAGTACGTTGGAAAACGTCATTCAAGAGTCTCCAGGTTTCACCAACCTGGGCTGCAAATGGGACCAGGATAATAATAATAGCCAGAATGTCACTATTTCTTGCTCCAAATTTTAATACCAAAGCTCCAGGCATAGACAAAATCCTCAGCTTGGTGCAAGTGTCCTCCTTCCTCACCCAATTGTTTTTTCCAGACACTAAGATCTCAGGGGGTGCCACTTCTGCTGGGCCGGGCACTGCAATTGATGTGCCACAGTCCTCAAAGTGCCTAAATTGTGCTAGGTGCTTGGTGAATCAGGAGAAAGTGTCTCTCTCCTCTTTGATAGACTGTTTCAGAGGTTCCAGTATGGTGCTCCTGCACATCAATATTTTACAACGTGAAGCAATCTTTGAAATGTTTACTTACAGATCTTTATCTATCTAAACTAGAGCCCAGACATGTCCATGGGTCCAATCCACAGATATGTTTGACTAATTACTCCAGTAACATATTTGCAATCAACACTCACATCCCTGGTTTTGTTGCTGGATCTGTTTTTTGTGCTTTCCTCTTTGTCTCATTGGAATAAATGACCATCCATTAGTTTCTTTAGCCCCCATGAAAGTTGACTTGAAAGATGTTTTTTGCCAAGTCACAATGCATGTTAATCTTCAGATTCAGCAATGAGGCTACCAGCTGCCATGCAAACATGCATTTGTTGGGCTACCCTTCTCAACCATGAGACATTCCCAAGACCTGTCTGACCCCAGCAGTGGACAAAACCTTGGCTCAAGCCCAGTGATTAGTGTGAGCCATAGAGTTTCCTAAGGCTTTGTATTTGGATCGCTGGATCAGTGTTTCTTCCTGCTTCCTGGAAAACCTGGGAAGATATAATATTTGATATGTCAAATAACATATTCAGTTGAGGCAAACAGTAGACCTATGTGAAGTGGTGGTAGGCAAGTTCTGTTACTCATTGAGTAATACCTAAATATCAGGCACTGTGTTACGTGTTCCCTAATGTAATGATCACAGAAGTCGGCTTCGTTTTTATAGTTTATATTATTACTCCAAACAAAGATGGAAAGAAACAACCGCTCTCAAAACTCCTGATAGCCAGAATTTTAATAACTTGCTGAAGTTTATTAGGAGTTAATTAGAAAATGGTAGGAGTTTCAAGCCTTTGTCAATCAGATTCCAAATACTATTAACTTCTTTCATTCTAATATATTGAAGATATTTGTATATCCTTCTTATTTATTTTTGAGACAAGGTCTCACTCTGTCTGAAAAATAAGAAACCCAGGAGGGGCTGCAGTGGCATGATCACATTTAACTGCAGCCTAGATCTCCCAGGTTCAAGTGATTCTCCCAAATCAGCCTCCTGAGTAGCTGGGATTATAGGTGTGTGTCACCACACCTTGAAAATTTTTGAGTTTTTTGTAGAGACAAGGTTTTACTATGTTGCCCAGGCTGCTTCCCATTTATTTTGAAAAAATATAAAAAGGAATCTAAATCCCTCTTTATATTTAGATTCTCCTTACAAATTTCCTCTGAATAAATAAATCTAAACTACATACTCATCCTTCTTCTTAGCCAGAAACTTTTCACAATAATCTTTTTCCAGAAGAATTGTTTCAGTATATCAACACAATAAAGAAGGAGCCACTATAAAAACAAACAAGTATAAATAATGCTATCATGTGTAACACATCACTGACAAAAATTAGCTCTTCATATTACTGGAAGCACAGACCTGGATACCTGCCATTTCCATTAGTGGAAGAAGCTTCCTCTCAGTGATAGAGTGATTCCAGTTGTCTACCAAACTTTAGGTATCTACCACACTCAGCCAGGAGACCATCAACCCCTTTATCAAAACGAGAAGGAAGAGCAAAGCCAATGCCAAAAAGAACAACAGTGTGAAATTTGGTTTATTGTACTCGAAGCCTGTGGACCAGTCAGATCATGTCATAAATATGCTCCTCACAGTGCTCTGCCTGAAACTTCAATTATAGAGATAATAAGTACATCTCTAGCACAACTGCTTTGTGTATTTCTGTATTGTTCTAGATATTGCAGCAAAGAAAATAAGTAGTTAGTGGCTTTTTGTGCTAAATGCTTTAGCTGCAATTTGGCTGAAGTATTTTAAATTTAATTTTTTCAGTAATAATCATGCATTATATTGTAAACAATACTTTATTAACTAAGGAGACTCTTATTGATAGAATGGATG
The DNA here is from genome assembly GCA_004027715.1 of Plecturocebus donacophilus. NCBI lineage: Eukaryota > Metazoa > Chordata > Mammalia > Primates > Pitheciidae > Plecturocebus > Plecturocebus donacophilus. Next base: position 58,546 of record PVKP010005908.1, on the reverse strand, counting down.
AATCTCTTCCATGTTTTCCTTGTAACTGTGAATATTTCCTAATCCCTGTATATATGATTGGTTTTAAGATTTTAACTATTAGATTTTTTTACTATATGTATCAGAATTAAATGCATGAAACTGGTTAATGGGATTGGTAAAAAAAAAAAAAAAAGGATTTTAACAAACTACAAAAATAAACTTTAAAATTTAGGCATTGTATATGTTTGTCTCTGGAAATTTCTATTGATATATATAAGTAATAAAATATGTATTATTTTTATGGGAAAGCTTTTACCTGCTCTGATTAGGTCTAAAAGGTTAAGAAATAAAGTATATATTATTATATTATATTATATTCATTTTATGAATATGTACATGGTTAAAGATGACAGTTTTTTTAACCCTTTAATGTACAGTGTGAAGAAATTTTCATAACTGTTTGATGTCAGATAATTTACTATATTGGTAATTCTTCTACGTTCTCTTGCTACAGGAATACAACTTACATATTTTATTAGTGAAAAATTCACATTAAATTACAATTTCCTAACAGTTCATTTCACTCAAGAATTTTATTGTGTACCTTCCAATTGGCAAAACCTACATAAGAAGTACTCTCAAATCATGTGGCACATAAGCTATCTAAACTATGGGATTTGAAATTCTATGATCTGTGGTGAGTTTAGGTGTATACATGACAATAATTAACAAAGCAAGGCACAGTCTCATAAGTAACAGATAAACCACCGTGGTGTACCAAGGTGATGATGGATGTCCATCAGCCCCCCTTGTTTGTGAGTTCAGCATCTTCATATTCAATCAACTATAAATCAAATATATTTGAAAAAAATAACACTACAATAAAAAATGCAAAATAACAATTGTATTTATATAGCACTTGTATTAGGCATTATAAGTTTTTAGAGATGATGTAATGCGCACAAGTTATATGTAAATTTTATGCCATTTTATATAAAAGACTTGAACATCCTTGAATTTTGACATCTGAGGGGGATTCTGGAACAAATCCCTCGTGGATAGTGAGGAATGAGTGTGCTTTTGTCAAAGAAAAAGTAAACACTTTATGTCTGGCATTTATATTCTTACATTTATAAAATAATGCAATTATTAGTATTACAGTTTTATTATTTTTTTATGCATTGTTGAGAAGTATTAAATTTTCTTCCTTGTGCAGTAAGAATATAGTCCAACTTCACTTTCATTTTTTAAAATAGGAGTATTAGGAACCCTTATAGAGCATATAATTATGAGTTACGAATTCAAATCAATTCAGGTTCCAGGCAGGTAAGCTAACTGGAGAAAGTCATTGAGTTGTACAATAACACAGAGTGGTGAAGTCAAGTCGGTAGAGACTTGGAGAATGTATGTCTCCTATAAAAGCATTAAAGACAAGAATACAGTTCTCACTGAGCAAAAGCTAACTATAGGATATTTACACAAGGGGGCCAATTTGCACTCCTGTAGATGCCTAATGATTTGCCATGCAGCTGATCAGAGGCAGAGCAGAAGGAGGCCTTGCACATTTATTAACTTTTAAAAAGACACTCATTTACTGAAAACCTACTCTGAACAAAACCTCAGGCCAGGCAGGGGGTATTCAGCATTGAAACTAATAGAAATGACTATTCTTAAGTTCATTCTGTCCTGCTGTAAGAGAATATCTAAGACTAGGTAATTCAAAATGAACAGAGATTTATTTCTTATAGTTCTGGGGGCTGGGATGTCCAGGGCAGAGGGGCTGATCTGGTAAAGAACTTCCTGCTGCTTCATCTATGGCAGGAGGTGGAAGGGGAGGGAGCATGAGAGTAAGAGCAAGGAAGGGCAGAACTCACTCTTTTTGTCTGGAATTGATTCTCATAATAACTAATCCACTCCCATGATAATGGCATCCATCCATTTGTGAGGGCAGAGCCCTTATAATTTAATCGCCTCCTAAAGATTCCACCTCTTAACAATGTTGCCTTGGGAATGAAGTTTCTAATGCTTAAACTTTGGGGGACACATTCAAGCTACAGCACCCATGTTTTCAAGTCACTTATGTCTTTTGAGTCGGATGCTTCCTGATTAATTCCAGTAGTGTAGGTTTTGATAATTTGGGAAATGAAGTTCTAAAGGTTTTATACAACTGTTAATGTTCTAAGAATTTAAAAGCTGGATATCCTAGTAATATACTAATATATCTACTTTAAAAACCCAAATATGTATAAGTAACTTTACAAAAAGATCTCCACAATAATATTAATGCCTATAACTTTATCTATATGTTGACAAAGCATCTGTTAACAAAGGAAAGGTAGAAGAATAAAAATATATATTCTCAATTCGCTCACACACATAGACTTACACTCACACACATGAAATAAAATGCTCCAAACAAAAGTAATTTAAGAAGATGGCTCAATTATTTTTTGTAGTACTTCTCGTTTAATATTTAGATAATCAGTCTTGTGAAATAAATTTTTGGAGAGCAGATCATGTAGATTAAATTGACTCTAACCTTTAACACATGGGAAGACCTCAGAAGCAGAAAGCGAAATGCTTTCTGTAACAGGCACCAAATAAAAATATATGTGAAGAGGCGGGTATAACAAAATAGGAGGTTTGTTGGGATCTGTGGAGTCTTGTTGAACTACAGTGTAGTAATTGCTTAAAGACATCAACATCCTTCTTTTTTAAAAATATGTTTTCTGCTGACTAAAAAAGCACTTTGCTCTGAAACCCTCACTACTTTGTTTAATCTAATTTTCTCATTGCTTTCCTAAAGCAACTGTCTTGAAAAAACAGTCATGACTTTAAAAAAAATTACCAATATTTTCTCGTTTTGATATAGAAAGCATTAATTAAAGGAGCAATTTCACTCCTGAATTGCAGCACTTGAAACCAAATCCATAACAAGTTTTACCAGAACAAGGTTTTCTTCCCATGGTTAATCACTTTTTCAATTAAAGCATACTTCACACTTTCATTACCTGAACAGAAGAAAATAGAAGATAATTTGTTATAGCTAAAAAGGTAAAACTGATATAAAGGAAGAAGATCACAAGTTTACATCAGGGCTTGGCCTTTATATTTACTGGAAAGAAGTATTTTCTTTTCTTTTGTTGAGATGAAATCTCACTGTGTTGCTCAGGCTAGAGTGCAGTGGCACGATCTTGGCTCATTGCAACCTCCACCTCCTCAAGTGATTCTGCTATCTCAGCCTCCTGAGTTGCTGGAATTACAGGTGCCCGCCACCATGCCCTGCTACTCTTTGTATTTTTAGTAAAGACAGGGTTTCACCATGTTGGCCAGGCTAGTATCAAACTCCTGGTCTCAGGTGATCAGCTTGCCTCGGCATCCCAAAATGCTGGGATTACAGGCATGAGCCATCCCTCTTAGCCACGAAGTATTTTCTTACCATTGAGGAGACAGATGCCCATAGTCTTTTTAAAACCAAAGAGAAACATAGCTATTCAAGCTGGCATTAAGACTTTTTGGTATTTGGAAATGCCGTGTTTTAAATCTTGTTGCTTTAAGTACAAGAGATATAAGCTAGAATAATCACTCATGCTATCAACCCTTTTGAGAAATAATATCAAAATCTCTTCCTGAGTCATTAAGTGAAAGCATTTATCATTTAAAAAAATCAGACAGTGGTCACTTTGCCATAAATTTTCATTTCCTTAGAAAATGTAAAGATCAAAGCATTTTGTAAAGTACGCATTAATGACCATTACGGTTATCAAAAAAGATTTTAAACTGCTATGCTCTTGTCCTTGACAACTTACAAAGAACCACTTTTTGTGAAGTGGTTCTCCCAGGAATCTGGGATACAATCAGTAATTGATTTTGCTGAGAGATCTAATTGTTTGATAAAAGCATTATTTCATCCTTTAGAATGCTAACCTTGGGGGAAGAGGTCTTAACCCTCCTTTTTTTTCCACAGTCTTGAAGAGATGTGTCTCTAGATTGAATGGTACTGCAAGGTTGACTGTTTGAATTAATTGACTGGTCACTTCAGCCAAGTAGCCAATTTTCTTTTTTTTTCTCCTCATTTGTTTCCATAGAGTTGAGTTGGTTTTTGCCTGGTTTGACTGAAGAACTAGGCTTCAAATAGACCAGGACCAGAGTTTACACTTTGCCCAAACAGAAGCAAACTGCTGAAAGCCTTTGAAACCCTTGATCAAAACTATTTTCATACAGGCATATTTTTAACAGTGTGAAAATTCTTGTTAAAAACTGTCCTTAATTTAGTGCATCCAAAAGTGAGCATTTAGTTTTCACCTTCTGATCTGTTTCTTCCACAATTTTCTACCATTCCATGACTCCCATGGTGTAAGTGACTTCTGGGTGACATTACTCCTCTACTCAAAAATACTCATTGATTCTCCATTGTTCATGAATTGAAGTAATTCTAGATTCCTTGAAATTTGATGGTGACGTTGGCTAAGAAGGTATTTTAGCACTTTCCACAGCAACCTTTAGACTACTTGCTCTTCTCTAAAATAATCCTCCCTCTGTGCCTTTGTATATCTGGTTCAACTGATGCAAATGCAATTGCAGGTCTTCTGTTATTCATCCTGATAGTTAACTGAATGCAGTTTCAGTTGTTTTTTTTTTTTTAATTTATGGAGCTCCTCTAAACTACTCCGGGGGAGGACCTCTTTTCCCTGTCTTTTTTTCTTGTTTCCTTTCTTTCACTATACCCATAACCACCAGTCCACATCACAGATCAGTTTTTCATGCAGGGACTCAGAGCTGCTGCCTATGTTCAAACCTCTGTGTGTTTACTAGGAAGAACTGAACTAATTTTGAATACATGTTACCATTTCTTCTCTACGGAACTGTATACATTATTTCTGCGTTGCTCAAAACCCTGCGGATGTGTGTCAAGTAGTCACACTATTACCAATGCCAAAGCACTACAGAGGTGGAAGTTCTCTGCTGCAAACTATGCAAGGGGATATTGGCCTTAAACTAAACTGCGGCACAATCATCGTCACTGATAATAAATCTACAGTGGTCGTTATCTTGGACATGAATGAACTAATTTCTCTGAATTGCTTATGCCTCTGGGACACAGCATAGAGAATAGAGGGATATTGGACATCTGCAGAGATCAGAAGCGCATATTCCATTTAAAAAATGCCTCTGTTCACTTGAGGGCATGATGCGGCTTTGATGTAACATTCAATTAACCCAAATCAGCAAATGTCCAGTGGCCATCATGTGCAACTATTTTTTTTCCTTAAAAAGAAAAAAAATGGACTTTTTACAATGTCTTACTTATGTCTAAGGCCCAATCCTACCTATTAAATACATACCTGAGCCCCTGTACCTGAGGGCTGAAAATATTTCCATCAGTGATGCAATATCAATCTTGTCAAGTTGTTCAAATAACTTGACGAGGTTGTGGGTAGAATTCTCTGTAAAACTGAATGCATCAAACAAAATTAATCTCAAAATAATAAACTGGATTGAAGTTAATTAGAACTTAATATGAAATGGTATATAAGACAATAATATTTTTCATCTCGAATAGAAAAATCTCTAATCTAATACATTAGGGTTCACTTGGTGATCCAGCAAAGTTAGCTACTATTGAAATAACTTGATCCAGGTAGAAATTTCTATTTTTGCAGTTATTGTCACCTTTAAAGCCAAAGAAAATTGAGTCTCAGAGCATTTTCTTATTAGGCTTGCACTAAAAGGCTAAATGAATTGTACTGAGTTGATAGGATTTTTGTGTGACTTTTGAGAAAACATTCCCTTCCAATTATTCATAACTTCCAGTCTGCCAGTCTCAGAATATTTTCAGGCTCTCATTAGGAGATTTGGGTATTCTGGGCTTGGGTAAACTGAATTTTGTGAGGTAAAATGAGGAACACTTCAGTTTTTTCAATTTGGTTTCTACTTATTCCATATGTGTATCAATTTGGCTAAAAGTTATCAAAAATGTTTTCTTATAGTCAAGTTTTGAATTTAAAATTACCAGGCTATAAACAATTTTAAGGAGTCAAATGCTGAGTTTTAAAAACTCTAAAGTATTTATTTTTGACTTCTTGCTTAGAAACAGAAGATTGTTACTTGAGTAAATGTTGACCTTCTCTGAATATGCAGTTTATATCAAACTCTAGATTTCAATAACTCTTGGGTGTTGAGGGATCTTGTCAAAGAATTGAATGTCAGAGGAATACATCATTGTCTATAAGGCAGTTGTATTAGTCTGTTTTCACGCTTCTGACAAAGACATATCTGAGACTGGGTAATTTATAAAGAAAAAGAGACTTACTGGACTCACAATTCCATGTGGCTGAGGAGGCCTCACAATCATGGCAGAGGGGGAAAGGCATGTCTTACATGGCAACAGGCAAGAATGAACTTGTGCAGGTAAACTCCTCTTTATAAAACCATCAGATCTTGTGAGACTTATTCATTATCATGAGAACAGTTGGGGAAATACCAACTACCTCCCTCCGGGTCCCTTCCATGACAAGGGGGAATTGTGGTAGCTACAATTCAAGATGAGCTTTGGGTGGGGACACAGCCAAAGCATATCAGCAATTTAAGCTGTTTCTAAGGAAGACATTCTTGTTCATTTAGAAACAGTTTGTGAAATAATATGTAAGTAAAATGGTAACCTATGGTCATATGAATTATGATTTTTATTGGACACTTTATGATTTTACTTATATACTTTTCCATAGTTTACATTGCCTTGATCCAAAAATCCATATTCATAATGAACATAAGCCTGGGAAGCTCATATTTGCATAAAATGTGGTCTAGAAACAAAATTCATGATTCAGTGTGTCAAAAACTGTAAATAAAAACACAGAGCTGTGTCAAATCTCTCTAGTCATATATCTACACACACAAAAATATTTTTGTGCATTTTAGGGATTCCAGCTTCTTCTGAGTATGACAGTAACATGCTGTCCCCATTCTCACGCTTTCCACTCACACCTCCACCCTCAACATTCTTGCTCATGTCCCTGCAATTTTACTGAAATTACTCTTATTATAGCTTCCAAAGACCTCTTCTGCCTGATTTGAAAGGGCATTTGATTTTTCTGCAACATTTTACATAGAGTGTCATCTTGAATTCCTTTCTTTCTCTGGCTTTCTGACAGTATATTCTCTACATATTCTTTTGGTTTGCCTCCTACCTCTTTGGTCATTCATTCTTTCTCAGCCCTCCTCAAGGTGACTTTTTCTCTGCCAAATTTCATTACTTTTAGACCTTAAAGCTCTTTTTCTTTAGGCTTCTCTTTCCTCCATACACATCTTCCCTAAATGATCATCATCTTCTTCCATGGCATCATTACCATCCACATGCTGATAGCCCCCAAAAGCTGGCATCTTTCCTGAGCTCACACTTAGATGTCTGTAGTAAATATCTAAAGGAGTTTCTGATAAGGACTCATTTTCTAGGAATGACCCTCCCTTTCCATCTGCTTGTTGGAGTTGTGTTACTGTATGATTCTTCCCTATACCACAGTTAATCTGGCATTTGATTCAAGCTTGGCCAACAAATTTGTGTCCTGAGATTTTCAGGTTAGAGACTGAGAATCAGATCAGCCTTTCTCTGAGACCCTGGACTGGAATCAAGGTGGTTGCTCAGGTCAAATGTGCATCAGTGTTGTGAAATAATCCCATCCATTCTGATTGGTGGTTAAATATTTTAAATGTCATCTCTAATTGTAGGGTACAAAATTCAGGAATTGTAGGCCGCCATGTTTACTTTCATGTATACCATGTAAGCAGATAGAACCAGTCTAAAAATGAGAGATGGATTATATCTCAATAACGGATTATATCTCAATAATAATCATCTTTTAACTTTAAAAAATAAATCATAAATAGAGAGAGAAAAAGAGATGAGAATTTTCAAGAGAATCCTAAGGTATTTAAGTTCCCAAATGCTCTGGTTACAGATGCATCCTTATCCCTATACATTTATAATACATTGTACTCTTTGTTAAAGCTAGCTTGGTTAAAATCTGTCACTTTCAACAAAAAAGCTCCTAGTTAATAAAACAGTCTTCTACCTACTGGACATTTCTGCTTCTATGTCATGTACCTTTATTTATCTCCTCTTCTTCCATCAACAATAAGCTCCAGGTCTGAATGTCTGATTCACCCTCTGTAGCTCAGTAAATGGTGTCTTTACTTAACAAAACCATGGTGCTGGTCATTATCTTTGATTCCTCCTACAATCTCGTGTACTCCCAGTCAGTCTAATCCTGTTAGCTATCCACCCACTTATTTCCATTGTCACTACCATTCTTAGTCCTCACTACAGTTGCCTTATTTGATCACCTTATAACTGGTCTTTCTGCTTCTAGCTCTGCATTCTCCATTAGGTTCTTACTCCAGAAAGATTTCTTATTTGACTTCACAATAGAACCCCATATTCAGAGCTCTTCATGAGCAAGTTCATTGTTGCCTCTTTAACTTCATTTCTTGCTGCCACCTTTGTATCAAGGCATGAACCATGCTGAAATATGTATGGCTACTCTGTATGAAAAGACTTTTCTTCTTCTGTTCTTATTAGAGCACCCCGTAAGGTAAATTGTCCATTTATCACTAGTTTGTAAGCTCCTTGCAGGCAGGGATAATGATCTGTGTTGCATTACTATTATAACACAGTGACTGTCTCATGATAGGCATTCAGTACATGTTTACTGTACAAATGCATGTGTTAAAAGAATGAATTGCTGCTGAATAGAAGCATAAAGTACAGGAGCAGAGATTTGAACTTGTCAGGCAAGGACAAAGTCCCTTTCCATGAACTGAATATTGGAAGAGAAGCAAGACTGTAACTCTGGGTTCAGTGTTTCGTGAATTATCACTTAGCAATCTTAATAATCTTGAACATGCAGCTCTTCATGCACTAGTTCATGTTCATCTCTCGGGACAGGCATTGATTCTTTGACATGTAGCCAGTCAGGTAGAATAGATTTTACTGTCTACAGCTGGTGGCATTTTTCTCTGTGCTTTGAGTTTTCAGTTCCATGACATTTTTAAAGATATTGCTGCTTTGATTTTTCCAGGACACTGCAGTATGAGGACTATTTTAATGTTAACAGCTGCAGCTCTACCAATCCTAGAAAAATTAACTACTTAATTGCATTAATAGGTGCCACTTGAGGCTCAGTGCTGGGTTGGTACTGAAGTAATTGGTTAGGCTGGTAGATACCATAAGCGGGGTAGATTATTAGATTTACTGATATGCTTGATTTTAAACTACTTAGGCTTAAAAGCAGGAGGGTGCACAGAGATGTTTGAAAGCAGTTGGTTAGAACAGCAGGACTCAACTCTTGATAAGCCTCATAAGTCTTAGGTCACACCAGTTCAGTTGCACAGGATGACTAATATATTTGTAACCAAAATGTGAGCGGCAGTTACTTTGCCCCTTTGGATTTAGGAAAGATCAAATCATACCTGAATTCTTTGTCTTGTGGATACCAATTTCCTTTTTAAAGATTTTTATAAATTCCCAAAAGACTATGTTTTCATGGTCACCTGACTTCAATGTCCCGCCTCCACTGACTTCTTGTCATTGGTTAAGCCTTACAGTTTCTTTATCTCTGACCTGCCATTGTTGCCACTGACCCCAGTGGAAACGCAGCCACTTCTTGATTCCTTATCAAAGCAACCACAGATACTAGGCAGGTTGTGTGTAGCAAAGCTAAGTACTGAAAGTGTATTAAGGGAAGTTGGTATCCCATATAAGTCATTCCTGGTCTTTATTCCACACAGAGAGTTCTCACTGGCCTGACTAGCCACAACAACTGCTGAGGGTTCCACTTCTGTCATTTTGTGATACTTTTCTTAACCCTTTCTCTTGGATTGCCTCTGGAGAGTCAGAATTCCTACTCAATTGTGTGGCACAATTCAGTTTTCTCCATCTCTGTGCCCCAAGTCTGCCTCCATTACATAATAAAACCCATCTAGTTACTCAGGCAAATGAAAAAGACAGAGACTCATTTAGAAATGCAAAGGATATCCTGACATTTTGTTATTCCTTTATCAGGGTTCATCCTCCTTAGAGCCCTTTCCCCCACCTTTAATATAATACATTAATTCCAAAATGGACATTCAGAAAGGGGTTTCTGGTCTGTTGGTGAGGAAGTAAAACTTAGTCCTTATCAATAAGCAAGTAGTCTATCTTTGGAATGTTTTGACAGTGAGATATCACAGAATCCATCCTTACTGATCCTCAAAGAGCAGAAGATGCAACATGGTTTTATCATAAATCCTTTTTACTCAGCAAACTTAGAATCACTTGAGCAAGGAACATTTTTTCCTATGGTATTCACCTTCCTGAACAAGGACGGGTGACATTCAAAACTTGTTTGCTTTATCTTTATGCCAGTTTCCCAGTGACGTTTTTTTTTTTTTTTTTTTGACACAAGGAGTTCAGGCAAGGGCCAAGGAGAATGGAGGCAGGCAGCCATCAAACACAGAAATACCTTTACTTATGTGGAGAGATTGTCAGTGCCTGTCTTGACATATCTTACTTTGGTTTACTCTTTGTATTCTCTAGGCTTATCACTCTTCTCTTAATTTTAATTTTAAGAGAAATTTGCTCATTTAGCTAAGGTCTAACTATTTAGTAAGTTCTAAACTTTTATAGGGGCTACCAACCAAATAATTTATCAAGTTACAGAAAGATAACATAAATAAAGAAAGGAGCTTGTTTTAAGTAGAGAGTTGAGGCAAACAGGAGAATTCATGGCCTGTCTAGGAAAAGCAACAGGTATTCACCAAATGCCAAACACTGAGTGGAGCACATGGGCCAGGAGACCATGCTTTTCTTTTTTCTTTAATATCTGAGATCTGTGGGTAAGAGATACAAGATGGCTGTATAGGAACAGCTCTGGAGTGCAGTTCCCAGTGAGAATAACACAGAGGGTGAGTGATCACCACATTTCCAAATGAGTTTTTACTGTCCACACCCAGGAGATTCCTGGGCTGATTAGTGCCACAAGTTTCTAGCATGGCTGTTTCAGTCAGCACAACAGGTCTCCACTCAAAAACTCTCACAATTCTGCGCAGCCATTTCAAGTGGAGCCTGGAACTCCTGGGAGACAGAGCCACCCATTCAACTGAAAAAAAGGGGGCTGAAACAGGGAGCCAGGTGATCTGGCTCAGCGGGTCCCACCCCTACAAAGACCAGCAATCTGAAACACTCTGGATTGAGAGTTTTGCGGCAAGCGCAGCTGTACCTGGGACAGTTCAGCTCTGTTGGGGGAAGAGTGTCCACCATTACTGAGGCAATCCACCACTACAGAAGCAGTCTGCCATTACCGAGGCAGTCTGGCATTACTGAGGCAGTCCACCATTAAGCCATTACCGAGGCAATCTGCCATAACTGAGGCAGTGCACCATTACTGAGGCAGTCTGCCAATACTGAGGCAGTTCTAACTATACCTCTGTAAGCAAAACCACAAGGAAGTTCACACAGCAGCTGGGCAGAGCCCATGGCAGCTCAGCAATGCCTCTGCTGGCAGACTGTGACTAGGCTACCTCCTTGATGGGCAACGCATCTCTGAAGAAAGGCAGCAGCACATCAGGAACTTATAAATAAAGGCCCATTTTCCCAGGACAGGGCACCTGGTGGTTATGAGTTCCACTGAAGCAGACTTAAATGTACCTGCCCAGCAGCTCTGAATGAAACATGGAGCTCCCAGCTCAGTACTTGAGCTCCTATAAGGGACAGACTGTCTTCTCAAGCAGCTCCTCGACCCCTGTATGTCCAAAGAGACACCTCATAAAGGAGAGCTCAGGCTGACATCTGGCAGGTATCCTTCTGGGACGAAGATAACAGAAGAAGAAAACTGGCAGCCACCCTAACTATTCTGTGGCCACTGCAGGTGATATCCAGCCAAACAGGGTCAAGAGTGGACCTCCAGCTGTCCAACAGCCGAGGTGCCTGATTTTTAGAAGGAAAACTAAAAAACAGAAAGAAATAACTTCAACATCAACAAATAGGATGTCTACTCAGAGATCCCATCTGAAAGTCACCAACTACAAAGACCACAGGTAGATAAATCCACAAAGATGGGAAGAAACCAATGTGAAAAGGATGAAAAACCAAAAGCCAGAATGCCTCTCCTCTCCCAAAGGAACACAACTCCTCACCAGCAAAGGAATGAAGCTGGATGGAGAATGAATCTGATGAATTGACAGAAAACGTCTTCAGAAGGTGGGTAATAACAAACTTATCTGAGCTAAAAGGATGTATTCTAACCCAATGCAAAGAAACTAAGAATCTTGAAAAGACATAGGACAAAATGCTAATGATAACAAACAGCTAGGAGAAGAATATAAATGACTTCATGGAGCTGCAAAACACAACAGGAGAACTTCGTGAACCATACACAAGTTTCAACAGTGGAATCAACCAATCAGAAGAAAGGATATCAGCAGTTGAAGATTAACTCAACGAAATAAAATGAGAAGGCAAGATTAGAGAAAGAAAAGTGAAAAGAAATAAACAAAGCCTCTAAGAAATATGGGATTACGTGAAAAGACCTAACCTACTCTTGATCGGTGTACCTGAATATGATGGGGAGAAGGAATCCAAGCTGGAAAACACTCTTCAGGATATTATCCAGGATAACATTTCCAACGTAGCAAGACAAGCCAACATTCAAATCCAGGAACTACAGAGAACACCACAAAGATATTCCTCAAGAAGAGCAATCCCAAGGAATATAATCATCAGATTCACCAGGGTTGAAATGAAGGAAAAAATGCTGAGAGCAGCCATAGAGAAAGGTCAAGTTACCCACAAAGGGAAGTCCATCAGACTCACAGCAGATCTCTTGGCAGAAACCTTAGAAGCCAGAAGAGACTGGGGGCCAATATTCAACATCCTTAAAGAAAATAACTTTCAACATAGAATTTAATATCCAGACAAAAAATCCTTCGCAAACAATTGCTGAGAGATTTCGTCACCACTAGGCCTGCCTTACAGGAGCCCCTGAAAGAAGCACTAAACCTATAAAGGAACAACCAGTACCAGCCACTCCAAAAACATACCAAATGGTAAAGATTATAGACACAGTGAAGAAACTGCATCAACTAATGGTCAAAACATCCAGCTAGCATCAAAATGGCAGGATTAAATTCACACACAACAATACTAACCTTAAATGTAAATGGGCTAAATGCCCCAATCAAAAGACACAGACTGGCAAATTGGATAAAAAGTCAAAACTCATCAGTGTGCTGGATTCAGGAAATCCATCTCACATGCAGGGACACATGTAGGCTCAAAATAAAGGGATGGAGGAAGATTTACTAAGCAAATGGAGAGCAAAAAATTACCAGGAGTTGCAATCCTAGTCTCTGATAAAATAGACTTTAAACCAACAAAGATCAAAAGAGACAAAGAAGGGCATTACATAATGGTAAAAGGATCAATGTAACAAGAAGAGCTAATGATCCTAAATGTATATGCACCCAATGCAAGAGTACGCAGACACATATAGCAAGTTCTTAATGACCTGCAAAGAGACTTAGACTCCCACACAGTAATAGTGGGAGACTTTAACACTCCACTGTCATTATCAGGCAGATCAATGAGACAGAAAATTAACAACGATATCCAGGACTTGAACTTAGATCTGGACCAAGCAAATCTAATATACATTTACAGAACACTCCACCCCAAAACCACAGAATACACATTCTATTCAGCACCACATCACACCTACTCTAAAATTGACCACATAATTGGAAGTAAATCACTCCTCAGCAAATGCAAAAGAATGGAGATCATAATAAACCGTCTCTCAGACTGCAGCACAATCAAATTAGAACTCAGGATTAAGAAACTAACTCAGAACCGCACAACTTCATGGAAACTGAACAACTGGCTCTTTAATGTTGACTGGATAAACAATGAAATGAAGGCAGAAATAAAAATGCTCTTCAAAACAAATGAGAACGAAGACACAATGTTCCAGAATCTATGGAACACATTTAAAGCAGTGTCTAAAGGAAAATTTGTAGCAATAAATACCCATATTAGAAGCAAGGAAAGGTCTAGAATCAACACCCTATCATCAAAATGGAAAGAGCTAGAGGAGGAAGATCAAAAAAACTTAAAAGCTATCAGAAGACAAGAAATAACTAAGATCAGAGCAGAACTGAAGGAGACAGAGACACAAAAAACCCTTCAAAAATCAATAAATCCAGGAACAGGATTTTTGAAAAGATCAGCAAAATAAACTGCTAGCCAGATTAATAAAAAGGAAAAGAGAGAAGAATCAAATAGATGCAATAAAAAACGATAAAGGGGATATCACCACAGATTCCACAGAAATATAAACCATCATCAGAGATTATTACAAACAACTCTATAAACATAAACCAGTAAATGTGGAAGAAATGGATAAATTCCTGGACAGTTGTATCCTCCCAAGCCTACACCAGGAAGAAGTTGAAACCCTGAACAGAACAATAACAAGGGCTGAAGTTGAGGCAGCAATTAATAGCCTACCAATCAAAAAAAGCCCAGGTCCAAATGGGTTCACAGCCGAATTCTACCAGACATACAAAGAGGAGCTGGTACCAATCCTTCTGAAACTATTCCAAACAATTCAAAAGAGGGAATCCTTCCCAAATCATTTTATGAGACCAACATCATCCTGATACCAAAACGCAGTGAAGACTCAACAAAAAAGAAAACTTCAGGACAATGTCCATGATGAACATAGATGCAAAAATCTTCAGTAAAATACTGGCAAAGCAATTGCAACAGCACATCAGAAAGCTTATCCATAATGATCAATTAGGCTTCATCCGGGGGATGCAAGGCTGGTTCAACATATGCAAGTCTGTAATGTAATCCCCTACATAAACAGAACCTAAGACCGAAACCAGATGATTTTTTCAATAGATTCAGAGAAGGCCTTCAACAAAGTTCAATAGCCCTTTATGCTAAAAACTCTCAATAAACTAGGTTTTGATGGGAGGTATCTCAAATAATAAAAGCTATTTATGACAAACTCACAGCCAATATCATACTAAATGGGCAAAACTGGAAGCATTCCCTTTGAAATGTGGCACTAGACAAGGATGCCCTCCCTCACCACTCCTATTCAATATAGTATTGGAAGTTCTACCCAGAGCAAACAGGCGAGAAAAAGAAATAAAGCATATTCAGTTAGGAAAGGAGGAAGTCAAATTGTCTGCATTTGCGGACAACATGATTGTATGTTTAGAAGACCTCATCATCTCAGCCCCAAATCTCCTTAAACTGATAAGCAACTTCAGCAAAATCTCAGGATACAAAAATCAATGTGCAGAAATCACAAGCATTTCTATACACCAACAACAGACTTAAAGAGAGCCAAATCAAGAATGAACTGCCATTCACAATTGCTACAAAGAGAATAAAATACCTAGGAATACAGCTAACAAAGGATGTAAAGGACCTCTTCAAAGAGAACTACAAACCACTGCTCAAGGAAATGAAAGGACATAAACAGATAGAAAAACATGCCATGCTCATGATTAGGAAGAATCATTATTGTGAAAATGGCCATACTGCCCAAAGTAATTTACAGGTTCAATGCTATCCCCATCAACCTACCTATGACCCTCCTTGCAGAACTGGAAAAAACCACCTTAAACTTCACACGGAACCAAAAGAGATCCCACATAGACAAGACAATTCTAAGCAAAAAGAACAAAGTTGGAGGCATTGCACTATCTGATTTCAAACTATACTACAAGACTATAGTAATCAAAGCAGCATGGTACTGGTACCAAAACAGAGATATAGACCAATAGAACAGAACGGAGGCCTTGGAGGCAACACCACACATCTACAACCATCTGATCTTTGACAATCCTGATAAAAACTAGCAATGGGGAAATGATTCCCTGTTTAGTAAATGGTGTTGGGGAAAACTGGCCAACTGTGTGCAGAAAGCAGTAATTGGCCCCCTTCCTGACATCTTACACTAAAACTAACTCCAGATGGATTAAAGACTTAAACATAAAACCTAACACCATAAAAATCCTAGAAGAAAACCTAAGCAAAATCATTCAGGACATAGGCATAGGCAAGGACTTCATGACTAAAACACCAAAAACATTGACAACAAAAGCCAAAATAGAAAAATGGGATCTAATTAAACTCCAGAGCTTCTGTACAGCAAAAGAAACCAATATGAGAGTGAACTGGCAACCAACATAATGGGAAAAAACTTTTGCAGTCTACCCATCTGACAAAGGGCTAAAATCCAGAATCTACAAAGAACTAAAACAGATTTACCAGAAAAACAAACAAACAAATCCATTCAAAAGTGGGTGAAGGACACGAACAGACACTTTTGGAAAGAAGACATATATGAGGCCAACAAACATGAAAAAATACTCATAATCACTGGTCATTAGAGAAATGCAAATCAAAACCACATTGAGATACCATCTCATGCCAATTAGAATGGTGATTGTCAAAATACCAGGAGACAACAGATGCTGGAGAGGATGTGGAGAAATAGGAACACTTTTACAATGTTGATGGGAGTGTAAAATAGTTCAACCATTGTGGAAGACAATGTGGTGCTCCCTCAAGGACCTAGAAATAGAAATTTCATTTGACCCAGCAATCCCATTACTGGGTATATATTCAAAGGATTATAAATTGTTCTATTATAAAGACACATGCACTCGTATGTTCATTGCTGCAATGTTTACAATAGCAAAGACCTGGAACCAACTCAAATGCCCATCAATGATAGACTGGACAAGGAAAATATGGCACATATACACCATGGAATACTATGTAGCCATAAAAAAGAGTGAATTTGTGTCCTTTGTAGGGACATGGATGAATCTGGAAACCATCATTCTCAGCAAACTGACACAAGAACAGAAAATCAAACACCACATGTTCTCACTCATAGGCGGGTGTTGAACAATGAGAACACATGGACACAGGGAGGGGAGCATCACACACTGGGGTCTGTTGGGAGGGGACTAGGGGAGGGACAGTGGGCATAGGGAGGTTGGGGAGGGATAACATGGGGAGAAATGCCAGATATAGGTGATTGGGGGATGGAGGCAGCAAACCACATTGCCATGTATGTAAATATGCAACAATCCTGCCTAATCTGCACATGTACTTCAGAGACTAAAGTGCAATAAAATTTATATATATATAGATAGATATAATCTGAGATCTGTCCTGTTGCTTGGTCGAAAAGGGTTGCCTTTTATAATTTGTTACCAATTAATAAAAACAAACAAAATCGAAATGTGTGATGAGGCCAACAGTGTGAGCTTCAAGCAAAACACAGCTAAGATAGAATCTGACTTGCAGGTTGGAACTATTTGACTGCCTATTTTTGACCTAACTTTGGAAGTTCTGTAGGTCCTTTTTCTCCTTTCCCTCCCTTTTATTTGTTACTCCCTTCTACAACAATAAGAAATCTGGCTCCCATTTTCTTCAATATATTTAATCATTTTTCAAGCCTAGAATGTACACGATGGAGTTTTGGCATTACTAACTCCTACCATTGAAGAAGTGAAATTGTGCCTATAAGCAAGCCTGCATCTACTATCAAGACACAGAACGTTTTTATCAATCCAGAAAGTTCCACTTCTTATCCTTCTTAAGCATAGTTTTTCTTAATATATTTCTGCCTAATTCCCTTCTCAAGTTTCTGTGGATCTGGTAATATGGAAAAGTGAATGGATATGCTTCACATTGAGCTAAGGTAAGATTTTAGATCAATAGAATATTCAAAATTAGGGACATGTTACAAACTACTTGGCCAGTACTTCTTAAAACTGTCCTGATCATAAAAATCAAGGAAAGTCTGAGAAAGTGCTCTGACCCAGAGGAGATGAAGGAGACATGACAAGTTAATGCAATGGTATTTTGGATGGGATTCTGGAACAGTAAAATAACATTAATGGAGAAACAAATGAAATCTGAGTAGGAGTCTGGAGTTAGTTAATAGTAGTATATCAATGTTATTGTTTTAGATGTGACAAATGTAAAGTGATAACATTAGAAGAAACTGAAACCAGGTAAGGGGTAGAGAGGAATTCTTTTTTATTTTATTTTATCAAGTTTACTTTTATTCTTTTTTCTTCTTTGTCCTGGTTTTTGATATGTATATTTTTATTATACTTTAGGTTCTGGGGTACATGTACAGATTTTTCAGGATTGTTACATAGGTATACACATACCCTAGCAATTCCATTACTGAGTATATACCCAAAGGATTATAAATTGTTCTATATAAAGACACATGCACACGTATGTTCATTGTGGCACTGTTTACAATAGCAAAGACTTGGAACCAACCCACATGCCCATCAGTGATAGACTGGATAAAGAAAATGTGACACATATATACCATGGAGTACTATGCAGCCATAGAAAGGATGAGTTCACGTCCTTTGCAGGGACGTGGATGAAACTGGAAACCATCATTCTCAGCAAACTGACACAAGAACAGAAAATCAAACACCTCATGTTCTCACTCATAAGTGGGTGTTGAACAATGAGGAATTCTTTATACTATCCTTGCATCTCTTCTGTAAATCTGAAGTGATTCCAAAAAATTATAAAAATTATTCAAAACATTATATATAAAAAGACTCATATAGATTGGGATGGTTAAGAATCTAGGACCTGAGTCAGATAAATTTGAGGTTAAATATTAGTTCTAAGACTTGCAAACATGATTGGCACTGATTTTGACTAAAGTCAAAATAATCTGGTTTCAAACATCTTTTTGCACCCTTTTAAGTAGCAATAGCAGTTTTAAATAAAGTATAAAAAAAATTTACAAGCTGGGACATATTATGTCAAACATACATATCTTGAACATATTCACCATTCTTAACCATAGCTTTCACATCTCTAAAACACAGTAATTCTTATTTCTTAGGATTGATGTGAGGGCTAATGAAGAAAAGCCATGTAGAGTAGCCTATGTGTCTCTTAGGGCCTGGAGTCCTTTTCTTATTCACCAGTGTATATCAGAAACTAGCATGACTGCGTAGAGTAAATATATAATGAGAATTTGTTGGTAAATAAGTTTTTTCCTATGAAATGAAAACACTTCCAAATTATTTCTCTAGAATCTATTGTCATTTCAGATTCTCTTCTAATTGTGACATCTCTGCAGTATCATTATATATATGAACTATTTGAGTGCAATTTTTGAGCTCTTCTTGATATAAATGTAGCTATTCTGTGTATTGGGAGAATATTTTTTCAGGCTCTGGAAGCAACACCCTGACGCTGCATACAACAGCATTCTCATTTTCAGTATCTTGATGTGGGATGATTCTGTTCTGTGTTCTTAATGTTAAAGGTCATTTGGACCCTACCATTAGAGACATATTAAAGTTACTGTGTCTCTCCTTAAACTTTAGGCTTGAAAACATTAAAACAGATGGTGATACTTGGAGGGTAATTAATTTTCCTTTGGAGCAATAATCGCTTTCCTTAAAAATAAATTAATGACTCCCTCTTTTTCCGAGAGGTAATGGTTTAGTAAATTGAGCAATGAACTGGGCTGCTCTTGATCAGGACTTAGGGGAAAGGAGAAATATTTTGTGATTCTGCCCCTGTCTGGTTGTGTGAATTTGGGAGTCTCACACATTTGGCTGATTGAAAGCATTAAACAAATAAGAGCATTTTAAGCACTTTAAGGTGTGCCTGATGCAAAGTGAGACTTTAGAACTGTTAGCCAATATAATTATTAGAGGTAGAAAGATGGACACTGTTAACTGATCTTTCTGATTTTGTGTGGACACAGAAAGTCTTATGAGGGTATTACGCATAAATACCCTCATAAGGGTATTACATATAAAATACCATAAGATTCTGGTACACAGGATCCACTTGCACAGGTGGTATTTAAAAAACTAATTATTGGTTAATGATCAAATTATCCTTCTTGTTTCATGTTATAGTAAGTCTATTGGAAAATATTTGAATTTCCATCTTCTGTTTGGAGAGCAATGTATAATATGTAACTGCCTAACAGAACAGATATCATCAAATGCAATCTCACTAGAAGGCTACTTTTTTTTTTTTTTGAGTCAGAGTCTTGCTCTGTCACCAGGCACCAGGTTGGAGTGCAGTGGTGGGATCTTAGCTCACTGCAACCTCCGCCCCCTGGGTTCAAGCAATTCTCCTGCCTCAGCCTCCTGAGTAGCTGGGACTACAGGCGCATGCCACCATGCCCAACTAATTTTTGTATTTTTAGTAGAGGTGGGATTTCACCATGTTGGCCAGGATGGTCTCGATCTCTTGACCTTGTGATCCACCTGCCTCAGCCTCCCAAAATGCTGGGATTACAGGCGTGAGCCACCGCGCCCAGCCTAGAAGCCTACTTTTTAATATTCAGACAAAATTCTCAATATGTTTTAAAAGATTTATTAACATAAAGCTTCCCATGTGTCTGTATTTTAAACTTTTTATATTCCTAGACTTTGAACTTCTAGTAATTCTGACACCAGGTATTTTGTGGAATGATAACATACTCTGTTTGTTTGTGTCCACAATACATAAGTAGTTATTTACCATTTGAATTTTTATAGTTATTAAAATAATGTAACCTAATGATACTGGGCAGGAAGTTATTGTGTGATCATTCTCTTGAGCTTCTTCTGGTTTAAGCTTCTGCCAGGGGCATATTTATTGGATATGAATTTTCATGGTTTAGCATAACAGGAGATGTATTTTAATATTTCATTCAAAACAAGAAGTGATTATTTGTGAAAAAAATACATTTGAAATTCACTTTCTCTTACCACAGTGTATGAAAGAACACTGAACCCCTACAGAGAAAATTGTACCGGTAAAGTGACTACAAAGAGATCCACACACCACTCAGCACAGACTGCCCAGGGCTGCGGCAACAACAGCCCTAATTTGCCTTTTGCAGAGTATTGGAGGGGAAAAATGCATTTTTTTCCCAAAATTATTTGACAAAGAGTATTTGTTGAAATATTTGCTCAAGCCAGTGTATAAAGGAAGACAGCCATAAAGAACCAAGATCAGGTAGAGATCATTTTGCACAGTGTTAGCTTGGGACACAGGAGAGGACCCAGAATGAAGCCAAACTCTATGTTTCAACACACGAGTTAAGTTTTGTCTCCCCTATGAGGATGTATTGAAAGTTGATGTCAGATCCCATTGAATACCCTTTAGAACTCATTTTCATATTGGTCTGGAGAGTAAGCTGAATCTAATTCTCATTTTCTTTTTCTAATCTCTGGAACAATAATTCTCAACAAATAGTAAATTAATACCACTGGTGATCTTAATAATGTTCTGAGTCAAGAAATCCTTTTGGATACTGTTTTGTGAGTATAACTAGTACCTTGAGCAATAAAGACTTATAAAAAGCAGTCAAAACTTACTGCTTGTTTTGTTTTAATGTCTCCTGTTTCTTTAAAATGCATTCAGTGGGGAAAAGGGTATGCTGGGTCTCAGGATGAGATTTAGGCAGTCCTAGCATATTTCTGATTATTCTTAGAAATTACAAAGTCCTGTGGTAAATTTAAGATGGGAGACACAGTCATGACTTAAAAATTAGAATTTCAAATCCCATGTATTGAGTAAGTCTTTAGTCTTAATTCAAAGATAATAGTCCTGAGCCCCTTCCCCTGTGAGACCCAGCAGCAGATGATGTCTTTGCCTTTGGAGAGTGAATGGGTGTGTCTCTCACTCCCATTCTCTTTTCACAACTTGTTAACTGAGGATTCTGATCTCATCAGGTTCGGAGCAGGAGAGGGAGGTAGAGAAAAGGGACCCAGCAAAGTCTTATGGATCAGTATGTCAGTAAGCTGGCTTTGTTCTTGCTGGCCTGGGTGATAATTTATACTTCTCTTTCTTTCTTGGGTGATTCTCAGAGATTTTTCTGGAAGTTCTACAGTGGAGCCAGTCACCAACCACTCCTGACAAATAGCCAGCTCCTTCCCTTCTGTTGCTTCTGGTTTCCCAGCCACCTCTGCCTTTCCAGCTGCTCTTCTATGACGACCCTCCATTGTTCTCTCTTCACCCTCTGGCTGAGGCACTCTTGTCAAGATCCCTCTTAAAATTAATGTAGACCAACATTCTTATAGAGTTGTCATCTGGGCCAATGTTGAGTAGTGACCTCAAAAGAGATATCTAAATTCTAACCCCTGGAACTTGTAACTATGACTTTATTTGTTAAAAGAGTCTTGAAGGATGTAATTCAATTGAGGATCTTGAAATGAGATCATCCTAAATTGTCCCAATGGGACCTAAATCCAATGACAAGAGTCCTTATCAGAGAAATGCAAAGGGAGAAGAGAGACAGCGGAGAAGCCAATGTGAAGGCAGAGGTGAAGACTGTAGTTATACAGCCTCAGGCAAGGATATCATGGAGCTACCAGAAACTGAAAGAGTCATGGAGGAATCATGGCTCTACTGACACCTTGATCTTGGACTTCTGGCTTACAGAACTGTGAGAAAAGAAATTTCTGTTGCTTTAAGCCACTTTGTGTGTGGTAATTTGTTATGGCAGATCTAGGTGACCAATCGATAACGTCGTGGCTGGACATTGTCAGGTCTTGCATGGTTATGCTTTGACACAGCCTTCTACCCTGCTGACATAGGCTGCTTTAGCCAGGATCTTTTCTCAGGTTCTTCAGGCTTGCATCAGAAACCCTAGTGTGCACCCACACTCCAGGGAACATATCTCAAACTCTCCAAGTGTTTTCTTTGAACATCCTCTTGCTATACTTGAGGTAAGAAGGGAGGCAGCTGTGGTGAGTAAATCCATTTCCTTGAGATGGATCTTATAGCACAGCTTTATGCAAAGAAATCCTATTCAAATCTTTTTTTTCTGTCTTCTTTTCTCAGTTATATACCTATTCCCTCGTTTATTTGTTTTTTCCTTTGCACTGTCATTGAGGTCATCAACACTATTCATGGTCACCAACTTTGAAAATTCAACTTACATTATCAGTTTTCTCTTGGTCACTCAGTTAAAACTGCCAGCTGAACATCCTGGGTTACATGCAGATATGTGCATTGTATGGGTCCTACCTACCCATCAAAAGCCTGGTGCCTAATCAGATAACACAGGTAACCAGAGCCCTTACAGAATTCTAGAATTTTATTTTAAAGAGGGCTTTGTCTTAATGTTGTACACTTTACAATACTTTCAGGGAACTGTGTTTTTGTGATGTTTGTCTGAAATTTTCAATGCCGCACCTGAGCTCTGGCCGCAGATGGCTCAGACCTTACAGTGATCTGCACTCTTTGTCTTAGGTGATGGCCTCTTGACCTGAACCTTTTCCTTTAGACAACCTCACCCCCATTTAAACTACAATTTGTGGCTCTTGCAGGAGAAACATTTGTTTCTCCCTTCTCAGGTTCTACTGCATCTCAGCCTGCCTCAAGTTTGGGTAATGCTAATTTGTGGTTGTGCAGGAAGCTCAGCAGGCCCTCGCTGGCTCTAGGACAGCTAGGGGAAGACAGTAAAAACTGCTACTACCTGCCAAGCTGTCTATTCTCTGTTGGCAGAGGAAGCAGGCAGTTTCCTAGGAAGAGAAATGCCACAGGAAAAGAGCCAATGGAAAGTAGAAGAATTGTGTTCACACTTAGGTGTGGGGCACTGTTAAATAGTTGACTGATTTCTAAGCCCAAAGGCAGGCTTAAAATATGAGAATCCATAATAGAGCAACTTATATAATTACTGTCTACTATCTTACTCTAGTGGGCTTGCTTTTTATACCTGTATACAAACTTATTCTGCCATTTCTAAATATGAGTTAATACCAAATCAGCATTCTTAGGCATCCTTAGGACACTGGAAATCTTACAATCTCCCATCTCTCTTGGAGGTTTTTTACTAAAAATCTACGTGAGTGAAACAATATCCAAGTCCAGACAAAATTCTCCCTTGGGCTGGACAACATTGCTTAGGCATTCCATAACTTTCCCTCAAATCTAAGTAGTGGGCCAATCCCAGATAGATTATCACAAGGAAGTAGGAGTTCAAATGAGAAAGATAATCAGAATTCCTGAAATGGTAAAGCAGAGTCAACCAGGTTACTACTGAAACCTGGCCCCTCAAAAGTTCTGTGTTTTGATGGTTAATATTACCAACTATCTTCACTGGGGTACAGTATGGGGATTTTACTATAAATACTATAAATAGGAGAGAATGTCAGGGTGAAACTGTGGGGACAAGAAAAAGTCTCATTTCCCTTCACAATGATCAATGCTCCTCCTGAGTGCTGCAATCTCCTAGAATCTCAGAAATATCACTAGCTAAAGACTTCACCTGCTGAGGCAGAGGGACTAATTCTGAGCAGAGATATTGTCATATTCATGTGTAATGATATTGTGGAGATCAGCTTTGGATTTAGCTTGGCCCCGAGATGAATTCTCTCACCTCCTCTACCCAGGGGTTGGGATGAAGTTTCTTTCTTAACCTCTTGGAGTCTCAGTGTTCTTTATAAAGCAAAGCATAAATAATATCTGATAGAGGTGGCTTGATAATTAGATGATGGGATGATGCATGTAAAGTGCATATAGAACGCTTGGCATAGGGCAGCAATTCAATGATAACGTTGTAGCTGTAACTTTATAATCGATGTTGGCATGCACAGCCTTTGGTTCCCAGTTGCCTCCTGTGCTACTTCTAGGCAGCTTACACCTTTCCTCTTACATTATTTGGCAGATTCCTATTACAAGCTTTGGTTTTGTTAGTCTTCTACTGTAGGGAATCCTTGAGCCCCACACACTGGGTGCAAGAATGTAGGGATCCATGAGCCCCACATTGGGTACCAGAATGTAGGGAGCCAGCCTTACATCACCCGTGGGTACCCCAAGCTTGGTGGTGACAAAGGAATGAGAAAAAGACATATTAAGAGAGACAGTGGGACCAGGGGGCCATCACCTATTACTTTGGAGGAAACAGTGAAGGCCTCAAGCTCTGATCATCCACACTATTTATTGATTACAATTACTTTGATCTATAGGGTAGGGGTGGAGTGATGGTGGAGTGGATCAGTGAGCCAGAAGTGAATCAGTGAGCTGCAACTGGTGTGTCATTCTAAGGACTGATAACAGTGGTGGTTTGAAGCTTCACAAAACAAGAACATGTGGTTATCTTTAGCTTATTATCTATGCACAGCTGATGGAACTCGGGCACTACAAGGAGCCTACAAATCTGGCTACGTCATAGTGCTATGAAGGGGTTTTACATCCTTGAGCACAGTGTTTATGGTAAGAGAGCCTAGGTCACCCTGCACCAGAACATGAGGCATGGAGAGGCCTTCCTCCTCAGAGGCCTCCCGCGGCTTTACGCAGTTAGTTGTTCCTCGTTTGTATGTTACTCATAATCAATTTATGTAGGCACTCTGTAAGTCCTTTCTCCCTTGCTATTTTTCTCAACACTGCCTTCCTGGGAACCATTTTTTCCCTTTTTAAACAGACTCATTATTTTTCTTCCTTCTTTAATGCAGGGAGATTCTGCAGAACAGCCATGGGCTGAGAACAGAACCCTTGCAAACCATAATGTTTAAGAGGTAGAAGAGGAAAAGCATCTCATCAGGGATTCAGTGAAGGGCCAAGAGGTAAGAAGAAGAAATTCAGACATAAAAGAGCAGAGATTCAAGACAAAGGATAATGCAGAACAAAATGCATTGTCAAGGTCTAGGGATAGGACTCAAAGAAAACTCTTTACTCAGATCCGTAGATGCTCTCCTGCCCATGCCTGCCAAGACCAGTCCCACACATTCATGTGCCAGTTGGTGGGTGCCCCAAGAGTCTTACAGAAGAGAGTGCCTGGAAACAGTTCCCTGACATGAGAACTCCTCTAAGCACAGTGAGGGTAATGGCTCAACACTCATACACTGAACTTGCAGTATTGGCATCTAGCAGCTTTTAAAATTTGTATGTTTGCTGCACTTGCAGGATGAAATGGGCAGTACTGATATAGAGCCTTCTCTTTACAAGGAAAAGCAAATGAGTGTAAAAAATGCCTCCCCCCACCGCACCTGGGGCCCAGGATTTCAGAGGCTCCAGAACTTATTTGGAGCCACTCTGTAAGGCACACTGTAGGAGGAAAGTAGGTCATTTCCCAGCTTGCTCTATAAACACCCTAGATTCAAACCCATTTATTCCTCCTCCACAGAAAATCATGTATTCCAGTGATCATAAACTAGTGCCTCAAGGGAGGGATCTGTTCTTCCATAAGGTTTTATAAAATTGAATTTGGCCATGCATTCTGCCTTTTGAGGCGTAGTCTCCACCACTCTCTACCCAATTTGCATCACTCATTTATGGGCCCTGCCTAGTCCCTAGAAACGTCAAATCAATTTGCAAAACTTGACCTAATCAAATCTTATGATATACGTTTGCCTCTGCAAGCTGCATTGAAAAGCCTTTTTTTTTTTTTAAATACCCTTTACTCAAGTCTGCCTCAGATATTCATTTTAACTTGGTTTCATTTAGATAAAATATTACAGGTTAAGAATTTTGCCCTTACAAATTGTGACTGACCTCAGGAGGATGCACTTCTTACCCCCAGGAAGTATTCACATAGAAGAGTTTTATCACCTTTTCTTAGGCAGAAACACCCCTGACTACCAAAGCTTGTCCTATGAAAACATGTTGACACAAAAATCTTTTCTGCTTTAACAAGAATCTTGCCTTTTGCTTTTTGAGCTATTTTCTTTATCTGTTCCTTTTCTTCATAACTGCCATGGTAACATGAGTCTGGGTCTGACTATTTCTTCACATTCAGTTGTGAAATGGTTTTCTTGACCTACTGCCTTTACAGGAGGCAGCACTTAAGACCTGATTTCAAGTTACATAGAGTCACAGGAAAACGGAGCCAAACTTCAGTGTCTTTATTTGTTAAGCAGTGAACCATATCACACACTTGTTTCTGAGCAGGTCAGGGACTAAGAATGCCTCAGTAGAGGTATCTCAGGGCCTTCCTTCTATGAAGCTGAATAAAAGGAGGAAATGAAACTTATTTTCCTAAGGGCCAGGCTTCAGAGAATGCAGGAGCTCTAGATACTGGGGCTGGATGCTGACTTCCACTGCTACTTAGCTGGTGTTTCTTTTGCAGGAAGATGAAGCAATGTGGGACATGGGACTATTTTTCTGTTCCCCTAAAAGACACTAATGGCTACCCGTGTTAGAACAATGCCTGGCACACAAAAATATTTGTGAGTTAATGGACTTATTTTTGATATTTAATGTATGGGGGTAGGGAACATTTGACATTGAAACAAATCTTTTTCCAAAAGAAAACCAACTATGACGAGGTTGCTCAGTAGTAAATCAGGAGCTCAGAAAACATGATGTGAGACTTCATCAGACAACTGAATGTTTCGGTGACATCTTCCCTTAAGAACTGATGACAAATCAGATAACTTAATCAGTCTGGATTAATAAATAGGCTAATTAATAGATCTCTCACATAAATATATTTAAACTTGCTGTCAGTATTATTCTTGTTAGCTCCAAATTTTCTGCTAATGAAAACATGAAAATATATAGATTGCCATACTATATATAGAGTGGCCGTATCTTTTATCCACATAATATTATTTATTTGAATTTTGAACTAATTTTCTTGACTGTATCAATAAGACAAATTACTTCCTCTGACTACCAACAATTTTTTTTATTGTCATTACACATATATGCAAGTTAATCATCTTATTTAATTAATATGTAATTTTGATATATTTGGATGTAGATTTGATATTTCAATGGATCATGATCACATACAGGTAAGCTGTATGACACCAGTTTAGGATCTGAATTGCTTTCTCATACTCTTAAATTCTTTCTGCTAGTAATGGGTCCCTTTCTTATCTCTTAACTTTTCTTTTTGTCCTCCTTTTTCTTTATCTTCTCCCACTTATGCTACTTTTTCTTTTTCTACAAAATTGGCATGTTTGGATTTAACTGCTTAGATTAGGGAGAACCTCATATGTCTTAGACATTGTGCTCCTATTGAGAAAGAAATGCATGTAACAAAGCTACTATACTATTAAATAAGTGTCTATAATACATCTATAATATTTTTCTTATGTAGACACCGTTGGGGAATAAAACAATCCTGCCAACAAGAGACCCCTCTGTGCCAGTGTAGATACGAGACGGAATTCACTTTATTATTGAGGAAGCATTATCAGAGTTACATGCATGTAGTATAGCATGAAAGTGACTACAAAATCTGGAAATAATTTCACCCAAATGTTAGAAGAAAGAACAATGGAAATCTCTCTTGTCTCCTTGAAAGTTAAATGGATGCCCCTTGTGTTTCCTGTATACTTTGTGAAATGGTTAATTTTGAAACTACATGTTTATAGTTTCAAAGGTCAGAAGGTCTGCAACCTTGCACTATAAAATGAAAGTTGAACCTCCTATTAAGTCTATGCTATTTTTAGGGAAAAACTCAGAGAGGGGAGAGTGAAGACGCAACCACTTCCTTCCTCAGGGAAAATTTCATTATTTTATTCTTGCAACCCCTAAGTTAGGTTTGCCAGGTGCTTCTTTAAGTGACTTTGATTTGTCACCAAGGTAATTCATGATACAAGTGTGATGATTTAGAGAATGCTCACATACTCTATACTGTGAGTTTAAGTTGAACTAACTAACTGTGGTGGCGTGTATGATGGTGTGATTTTCAGAGCTACAGATTGAAATCCATTCTGACCCCATCACAAAAAGGAAGATGAATAAAATGTTAGATTCAGATGTGATCTTAGTTCTGTGAAGTTGCAATGCATATAGATTCATCTAGTTGGTCATGTACTGAAGTCTTCTTGGCAAAAGTTTACCTCTTTTCTTTTTTTTAGTATCATTTTTATACAGGTCATTGACTGCACTCATGATTACATAACTGTTAAGTCTCAGGGAACTCAGAGCTTTGTTAGAGCTGCCAGGGATTTATCTTGGAGGATGCAGGCCAAACAATCTAATGAAAAATTTTTTCAAAGAAGACCTAGAGCAGTCATACATAATTACTTTATTGGCTAGCAGCCTTTCTTTGGCTTATAGATACTAATCAGAAAATCCAGAAAAGTTATGAATATGAAGATAGAAGCATTCATTCATTCAACAATCTATTAATATTTTGTAAGAGGTTGTAATCATGAGGGGCAAAGATGAAATATAATGAATCTTTATTTCTGGCCGGGTGTGGTGGCTCATGTCTGTAATCCCAGCACTTTGGGAGGCTGAGACTGGCAGATCACTGAGGTCAGGAGTTCAAGACCAGCCTAGCTAACATCGTGAAACCTCATCTCTACTAAAAATATAAAAAAACTAGCCGGATGTGGTGGTGTGTCTTTGTAATCCCAGCTCCTTGGGAGGCTGAGGCAGGAGAATCGCTTGAACCTGGGAGGCGGAGATTGCAGAGAGTAAGACTCCATCTCAAAAAAAAAATAAAAAAGAAAGAAAGAAATATAATGATTACTTACTTCTTAAAAAAGTTTATAACTTAACAGTGACTATGTTCCATATACAGACAAGTATGAAACAAGAAAGGTTGTCAAAGATCAGTGAACCGGTAATGACACATGACTGGTGAGATGAAAAGGGGACATTTACCTGGTATTGTGAGTGGCTCAGTGGAGAAAGAGGCATCCAGGCACTGAACAATGGGTAAGGTCTCCATAGGTGATGACAGTGGTATG
This sequence comes from Plecturocebus donacophilus, assembly GCA_004027715.1. Taxonomy (NCBI): domain Eukaryota; kingdom Metazoa; phylum Chordata; class Mammalia; order Primates; family Pitheciidae; genus Plecturocebus; species Plecturocebus donacophilus. Next base: position 28,864 of record PVKP010005908.1, on the reverse strand, counting down.
GAAGAAATCATGAGGACACATTCAAGGAATGGCCTAACGTCATTTTGACTGGAGCATGTTCAAGGAGACTTGGAAGATCAGACCAGGGCTATATTTTAGAACTACATTAGGAAAAACCATAGGCAAGATTAAAGTGAAATATCATATATCAGGATTCTAAAGAAAGGCAGTGGGAAGGGCATGGGCTTCAGAGTCAGAAAGCCCTGAGTTCAAATTTTGTTTCTTTGATTTTCTGTTGGTAGAGTCTTGAGAAATTACTGAGTTAAAGTTCTCTTATCTTTAAAACTGGTATAAAAATGCCTATCTTGCATCTTGCTATTATGTTGGGAAATGATAGCAGTTTATAAAATAACATACAAAATTTGTTATGCGATTTAGACATTCTTTCTCCCTCTGAAACTCCCCCTTCCAGAAATTTATTACTATTCTTTACTTGAGAAGGCAGAGCTGGTCTGATTTATTGATTTAAAGATGAATCATATCAGAAATCAGCACTTTACAAAGATCACCTAATGGTGTCCATTAGGAAACTAAATTTCTTTGGAGGTTTTGCAATTTAAGCTGACATCTTACATTTTGATCCAGGGTATTTCTTCCTATTTGTTAATACTGTTCTTATTATGTCTCAACTAATTTTACTCCTCACTGTTAATTCCAATGTGATGTTACTTTTACTTTTCATTTTTCCTATAAGTAGCTATTTGAACAAATTGACTTTGGAGTGTGCCCAATTCCTTTATTTACCTCTTAATCCTTTCATGTCACTCTGGAAGTACTGCTTCAGGATGAGGCCCTGCAGAGATGGCATTTCAAGCAGCCTATGAGGATTAGCTTTTCGTTTTTGTTTGTTTGTTTCTTTTTTTTTCAGCATGCAAACCCAATTTGGGGAATTATCAACTCAGGCATAAGGATGATCGTTCTGGAAATGTCACTCAGAAAGGCATGTGGAATAGCTCAGCTCCCTTTTACAAACAGTTTGGTGGGGAGCAAAATACCAACTCCATCAAGTAGTCAGTGGGTGGACAGACCTTTGGAAATATCTGTAAAACCCTCTGCTAGCTGCTAATCTTCTCTCTGTAGTTTCACTGACATAAGCAATAAACCTTGTAATTATATTGCACTAATCAAGAACACTGACAATAATGGAATATCAATCACAGCACTCATATGTAAACCCAGTTAGGTTCAGAGTCTAGTTTTGGCACCATTTGTAGTTTCAGTTATAACCTAACTAAAAAGAGCTGATGAATGCAAGCTGACTGAATCACATGCAGCTAAACTGTTCCTCCAAGCTATCCTGAATATGCTTTTCCAAGTGCATTATTCATTAAATTAAATGTTTTGCACTGATGTTTGGGCATGTGCAGTTTCCTTCATTTGTAGTTTATAACAGCAATAACATCCCAGGCAGAGGGCATTTCCTGAGGATTAACTGCCAGCTGGGGTTAATGGCTGAAGGTAGAGCCAAAGACCATCAATTCCTTCTCTCCAGCCATTAATTCTTAGGAGATGACCTGTTCTTTCATCATTACTGCTGGCATGTTTCTTCGTCTGACCTTTATATGAAGTGATGTGGCACCGTAGGAATTAATCCTTACGTGGGGGCTGCAAAAGGTGCATCCACTAGGCGTCTCCTAAACTTGTTTATAGGACAACAACAATTTACCTACCCGCTAAATCACGAGGAGTGTCCCAAATCCGTCTATCAAATAAGCAGTTTGTCTAGAATGAGCCATTTGCTTTTTTTTTTCCTGTTTTTTGAAAAGCTAGCTTTTTTGGTTTCTAGCTTTCTGATGAGGAGTCAGAACTGATATTTCTGTGATTTTCCTGTTGTTTGATCATTTGTTTCTAAAACGTTCATCTCTACCAGGCAGCTCTTTTTTGGAGAAATGTCTCATGAAATGACATTTCCATCATTGTGTGGGAACTATTACATGATCTCTGCAGAACATTTTTCAAATGTGCACAAAGACCCTTTCTCTGGGATTTGTGTGCATGTTTGGGCTGAGGGGGCAGAGGCAGCAAGGAATAAAGGGATATTAAACACAAACCGTGCATCTGCTGAGAGCTCTTGGAAGATTTTGCTATTTTCAGGGACAAGAAGGCTCGTTTTGTAATCAGCTCTTCATTATTGTCTCAGTAATTATCGTGTTCCCTGAAGATTTTTATTCTTGTATTTTCCCTTGAAAGAATAATAATGGTTAAATTATTTAATAATGTTGCTTTGTCTTTTATCTGGTCTCTCACCTGAGAATCTCAAGGTGCTTTACAAAGATTAATTATGATTTACAAGACTCACGAAATGGATCTTAATTTGAGGCATTTTGAAAGTTGTGAGGCCTTGATAAATTAAGGCAATAGAAGCAGAAACCTGAAGTTGGGGTTCATTTGTTTGATTGTAGATGAATGAGATTTTTTTCTCAGGAATCCTGTGACATTTTTTTTGTTTCAGATTAGGATAAAGGATGTAAGACTAGATTCATGAAAGCGAATTAACTTCTCCTAAGCACTGTGAATTAACTTTTTCTAAGCATGCTACCTGTGCTATTTGTCACCAGAGGAACAGTGCCACCTCCTTAGAGCAGTGCATTAATCAGGACTTTTCAGGTCATAGGTGACTGAAGCCTGACTAATAATGGCTTAAGTAAGAAAAAGAAATTGGCTGATGTGAGTGAAAAATTCAGCCACAGTCTGTCTTCAGCTAGACTTAGCAACTCAGATATGTTCATGAAGAGTCTGCCTTTTAGCTCTGCTTTTCTGGTGAGGCTTCATTTTCAAGTGGACTTTCTGCATGCAGTGCTCCCAGCAGCTTCAGACTTACTTACATTCTACAAATTTAGCAACCCTGGTCCAAAAGTCTTCTCTTTCCAAGAGCAGAACATGTACATTCACCTGGCTTTGATCACGAGTTCGCCCCTGAATCAATGATTGCAATTACTGTGTCCAGTAGGATGAAATATTGATTAGTTTGGCTGGTTTATGCTGCTTCCCTTGAAGCTAAGGATTCAGTGATCCATATCCAAGCCAGGTGGGTTTATTTGGTGAGTAGAGATGGTTCCTGAAAGGAAAATCAAGGTATAATTTCAGGAAGGAAGTGGAATGATGGAGAATGAGAAAAAGACAGATGTCCACAAAAGGTAGCATGATTTTAGTATTTATATTTGCTTTCGGCACAGATAATTGAAGCCCTCAGAGATAAAACTCAAAATCTAGGTGCTTTATAAATATATTTTTTATTAACATACCACTTTCAAAAAAGTATGTGCCTTGGAAACAAGTCTCATGACACATTTCTTTAAAAAAGTGTTCGATGGGCCAGTCGTGGTGGCTCACACCTGTAATCCCAGTACTTTGGGAGGCCAAGGCGGGCAGATCATGAGGTCAAGAAATTGACACCATGGTAAAACCCTATCTCTACTAAAAATGCAAAATTAGCTGGGCATGGTGGTGCTCACCTGTAGTTCCAGCTACTCTGGAGACTGAGGCAGGAGAATTGCTTGAACTGGGGAGGTGGAGGTTGCAGTAAGCCAAGATTGTGCCACTGTACTCCAGCCTGGCAACAGAGTGAGACCCTATCTCAAAAAACAAACAAACAAACAAAAAGATAAAAGAAAAAGTGTTCAATGATAACGTAGTTTTGAAAAACACAGAAAACTATAACCATCCTTGGATGTACATTAAGTATTAAGTAAGCCAGTATGCCCTTATAACAAATTTCACTGTATGCATGCAGTTAACATAGTCTTCATTTATTCATAGATATGTGTGGGCGCAATTCCAAAGTTTGTAAGGTTAGAAATCAGAAATGTGATTCATAGAAGTTATGATGGTCTTCTGAGGCAGTATGGCACTAGGAGAGAGAACAGACAACTAAACAAAAGTAGGGCATGGTTCTCAGGGAACAGGTCCAACTACAGAAACCAACATTGGCCATTCAATTGCTTATGCCAGGGAGTGCCTGTGGAAAGTCACACTTCCTAATATGATTAGCACCAGTTTTCTCACTGGGAAGAGCATATAGCAGTGGTGAATCTGGGGATCAGTCTGTGTTTGTGTGTTAAAACATACTCAGTAACTTTAAGCTATAAAAATTCAGTCTGTCTGAGAACACCCCAGATATTGTTTATGGTCCTAGTTCCAGGGGATTGGATTAGTAGGAATGAAGAAGAGCATCAGGACTCTCTTCCCCTAGTTAGAAGTCCAGGACAAGTCTCCAGACCTGGGACTAACCTTGAAGGAGAGCAGTAGCCCAGTAGGCAGAGTGATGACACAGGGGTTGTGAATAGAGGCTGAAGAAGCAGCCAAGAAAAACAAAAAACAAAACAACAACAACAAATCCCCAAGAAACTATTGGTGGTGCATAGTGCATATTCAGGATGGGTATGTGAGTGTATTAAAAGATACCTGAGAGACTATGTGTCTTTCTGGGAATACGGCTTGATACACAGGTGGAATTGACAACATGTTGAGCATATTGCCATGATATAGTGGATGAACCTTAGAACAAGAAACACCAGAGTGAGAATGCCAGCTTGCAGAAATTACAAGCTGGGAAAGCTCCTTAATTATGTGGAAACTTGGTCTTATTTGTAGTGGAAATAACAATATTTTCCTTGGAGGCAAGTGGTGAATATAATAGGTACAACATTTTACCTTTATGATATTAGGTATTCAAAAAACATTTTGTTCTTTATTTCTTTATGACTGAAGGTAACTTAACTCATGAGTATCTGTTTCTGCTCATAAGTGAGAAATATGAAGACATGCTGCTGATGGAGAGAGAAGAGTTTAGTTGGTATTGCTGGTTTCTGACCCTGGCGGCATCCGTTGAAGTGTAACTTGACCAACCAGGCCTTAAGTGTTTCCTGCTGGTCCTACTTAAACTGCTTCTAATGTCTTTGGACTTTTCATGGCCATTAGTTTTGGAGTCCTCTCGCCCCTTATGCTAACTACTACAGTCTTTCCGCTAAACCAACTCTCTTTTTCACTTCTGTGTCCCTCTTGGGGGTTTAGGAGACTGCAGTTTCTTTTCTATCAGGCTCCTATCAGACTCATGCTCTTTGACACATGTCTTAGTCACTGCTACTCTTACTGCTATATCAGATATAGGGTTTTTCTATAAAGCATAAATACCCTTAGGATATACCCTGGAAAGTTATGTAATTAACTTTTTTTTAGAAAAAATTATAAAATTTTGATATAATATACCTAACAAAATTTACCATCTTAATCGTTCTTAACTGTAGAGTTCAGTGTGCAACCCAACTTCAGAATTCTTTCCATCTTGCAAAACTAAAGCTGAAAACAGCCCATCATCCCATAGAAGTGATGTTTACAGCCTTTGAAAATAAAGATAGAAATTGATCCTCTTGGTCTTAAAGTTTGAAACTGGACATATGTTTCATCTGCATTCTTTCTGCAGGAAACTGATCCTCAGGCCTCCCCAACAGTATAGAGGAATTGAAACTCACCAGATCACCACATTCCAACAATGAGAAGCCAGATCTTTCATCCCTCATAATTTTCTTTCCCCACCCAAATTCCTGTTTACCCACATGTAGTTATTATACATTCTTCCTCCGTTACACAAACTCCCAATTTTAGTCGGTCAGGAAGATGGATTTGAGGGTGATCTCCCAGCTCCTCAGCAGCAGGATCTGATTGAAGCCTCCTTTCCTGGCAATGCTTAATGTCTCAGAGATTGGCTTTCTCTGCAGTGAACAGCAAGATCTAAATCCAATCCTGGGCATTTTGGTAACACAACTTTATACCCATTAAACACCTTCCCCACTTCCCCTCCTCCCAGGCCCTGACAGCCAACATTCTGCTTTCTGTCTCTATGAATTTGACTACTCTAGGTAGTTCAGGTAAGTGGAATCATACAGTGTTTATCTTTTTGGACTGGCTTGTTTCATTTAAAATAACAACTTCAGGGTTCATAATATTATAGCGTAGGTGAAAATTTTCTTCCCTTTTAAGGCTGAAGAAGTTTGCTGTATGTATGTACCAGGTTTTATTTATCAGATGATTATCTTTTATACTTTCAGGACTCTTACAACTTATCTGATTATCTGTCACAGTCTCTATCATTTCACTATTTTTTTACAAGCTGAAATGAACTTTCTGGCATATCCTTGGCATATGACCCTGGGGAATAAAGTGTTCTTATATAATCACACATTTTATTTCTCTGCCAATCACTGTATGGTTAGCAGGCAAATTCTCAGCTTTGACTCAGTTAGATTTGGCTGTTGATAAGTAAAGCCAGGTAATTAGAAATTGAAAAGAAATAAAGAAAAAAAAAAAAAGCAAACAATGTTTCCCCCTCCAGTCACCTGAATTCTGCAGTTGAAGCCAATGGTTTTCAGTACTATTCTCTCTATTAAATATTTATAAAAGTATGTAGAAGTGCTTGATGAAAGCCATGAATTTGACTTATTTTTCTCTCCATATTAAATTCTAAACCAATGGCAGTATGTATAGATGATCATTTCTGCTATTTGAAAGATAGGAGGAAGCTCATGAGTAAAAGGAATTAAAACCAAACAACCAACAACCTATATCCATATCAAAGCATTATCCTGCTATGTAAGAATTAGAGCTAATGTATGTAAAGCATCTGACACATAATAAATATTTTAAAAATGTGGCTATAATTATAGCATATTCACCCTTTTGGTAAGATTTTGAATAAATGTTGACAGTAAATTTTAATTTGCTTCAAGGTTATACCCTCAAGTGAAGGCCTGACAATTTGGAATTTTGAGCTGGTGACTGAGAGAGGATATTTATGTACTTTGAATAACAGATATGGTAATAGAAAGCTGTTACTCTATTTTCAAAGTTGAAAGAATGAACCCTCTGTTCTTACAAATGGAAAAGGCCACCCAATCCTCTTCTATCTGAACACGGTAATTTACACTTACATGTAACAACATACTGTGGAACAATTATTTCAAGCAAAATATTCATATATCTATATAAGATTAATGATGCTTAATCACTTACCAATAACTTAAATTATCCTTATGTAAAGAGAATATAGTTGAGCTCATCTTTCCTTCATCTAAATGGAACCTCAGGCTGCACCTAAGAGGCAATAAATGTGTGGGTTCAAGGTATGGGCTCTGGAATCAGGGGCTATGGGTTCAAAACCAGGCTTTGCTGTGTGTTAGCTGTGTGACCTAGAGAACATTATTTAATTTTGTTTACCTATAGATAGGAATAAAATAGTACCTGCATTTTAGAGTGAGCATTAAAATAAATAATAACAACATATTTACTGTCTATTTTATTATTATAAAGTCTTTATAACCATAAAGTATGTGACACATGATCAGGGTCAGATAAAGTAGCTGTTATTCTTCATAACTCCTACCCTTGTTTGTGCTGTGAGTGACACGTTGCAGTTCTCAAAAATATATATTATCTTCATGGCAATTGGCTATTATTTTCTGAGTATTGTTGGCATTCTTACTTTCTACCATGAGAGCCATCTTCTGTTTCTTCTCTGTCAGTCACCTTTAGCCCATTGACTGAAGTTTCCTGACTTTCTTATAAGACGTCATTATTAGGACTAAGACCAAGGGCCTATAAGGTCTCTTCCGGTGAGGAGCGAGACCAGCATTGAGGCTGATGGCCCATGCAGTGCTTGTATTGATTTGCTTCTAAAACCATTCCTCAACCTGGACGGGCTTCCCTGACTGCACAGTTTTCTTGATTCTTACCACTCAATGGTGTGCCTGTTAGAGAGTTAGAGTGCTGTTTCTCTGAAAAATGTCTTTGCTAGAATGTCTTTAGCAAACAAGAGAAACACTGTATGTTCTTTTGCAATACAGCCTCATATTACTTGATTAGTTTGATCAGAATCTGCATTTTATAATCTGGCTCTTATTTTTTTTTTTGAAAGAAATCCTTTCTTTCTCCTAATCATTTAAGAAAATCAGAATAAATATACCAACAAAAGCAGTTAATATATGCATTTCTAGCAGGTTCTCACCAGGAAAGGAAAGTCTACTAAGGACAGTAAACCGTTTATTACTTCTATTTTTATTTTAGGAGGAACTATTCCCTGATCTTTAAACTAAGTTAGGTTTTATGATAATTAATCAGTTGAAGAACAGCAATAGACTAGGAATTCAAGCTTTTGATAAGTACCCAACATCGTTAATGGAATTCTTATTGTAAAAAAGTCATTTCTTGAACATACATTATTTATGCAACATTGTGGCAGTTGCTGAAAACTATTTTAGAGGAAAATAAAACTTTCCCCACCACCATGCTTACACCCACACTTAGCACCTGCAGCCATGCCTGCGCATGCCACCGCCCTCACTCCTGTCGCTGTGCACATGCACACTACTGCTCACACAACCACATCTGGTCCCTGCAGCTGACCATGTGCACACTGCTGGCTGCAGGCTTCTACACCCTACTGCACAGTGAGTTTGCAAAAGTAAATACAGTGCTATCCTAGTTTAATTAGAATTTGGCATTTTTTTCACCATCTACTTAATTATACTTTGTTTTAAGGGAGAACAATGGCAAGAAAGAGAGAACAAAGAGTAAAAAGTTAAGACTCAACACTTAAGTTCAAAATCTGTCTCAATGATTACCAGCTGGGTGCTCTTGAAAAAGCCATTTGTTATCTATGATAATTCTATTGCAAGTGTGTCGAATTCTATATTTATGTGACTGCAGCTGGTCCCAGTAAGAGGTGCTGTCTTGACTGTGGCTTTGGCCTTGTGATTACTTTGGCCAAAAGAATGAGGGGCTAACAGAGTGAGTGAGTGTGTGGCATTTCAGAGCCCAGACCTATCACCACATGCAGACAAGAGACCCCATGAAGGATATGTGTTCCCAGCTGACAACTGGCCATTCCCTAGAAGGAGCTAGTCTCCTACCTAAAATACAAAGATGGCAAATGCTTGAGGGACACCAGCAGATACCAGAAGAATCTTGCAACTGAACCCAGTCTCTATTATTGGATAGTCGAATCATGAAATAAATTAATAATTGTTGTTTTAAATCACTAAAATGATTTAGTGAATATCTCAGATATTCCTATTTGTAAAATGGAAATTATTATACCTGTCCCTGAAGGTTGTTATGACAACTGAAGACATGAGAAGTATTAAGAGCCTGTTACTGTGGCTGGCACATAGCACATATCTAATTCATCTCAGTTCCCATTTACACCTCTTTAATCAGCTCCCAGCCACCCTGCACTTTTCATCCCATCTCTTGTGGCAACTTTTTCTCTAGGGTCAAAATAAGAAATAATCAACCTTTCAAAATAATTTGATTACCACAACCTTCTGAATAATTTGATTGCTAAGGTGCTGTCAATATGCAATAATGATGAATGCTCAGCTCACATTAAAGAACCAGGGATGGTGAGTTCACCAGAACACATCTTGGTGAAGTTGTTTGACCCACTTGTTTTTGTACTGGCTGCAGACCAAACACTGAGTAGAGGTGTGTGTGGTTGGTTGACTGACAGCCTCTGCCTGACTCTGGGAGGGATGATCCTGGAGAGACTGGTCTCATTAAATGCCACTCATTCACATTTGGTATTTCTGATTCAGTTAAATACTGAAATTGCTTTTATTAATTTGCAATTCTGATTTGCAAGTTAGCTGAGCTAACTTGGGTATATTTTGAAAACAAATCAACATTAGTTGATTTCATTAATAATAAATATGTATTGAGAACCTAATATGTATCATGAATAGGGATACAGTTTGAACACATAACTTGTCTTCATGGAGCTTACCTATGTTCTGTGCAGGTTTCCTCATCCCCAGAGACTCAGAGATCAATCCTTACTTTAAAAAGAGAGACTGAAGTCCATTGATTCAGCAGTGAATCAATCTGGTCGTTAGATCTGTTATAACCATGTAAGAAAGACTGGATGAAAGTGAGTCTAATCTTCTTGGGACTAAATTGCAATGAGATTGAATAATGCCTCTAGGGTCTGAATAATACGTGTTGTCCAATGTGTGTGTTATGCTGATACCTGCTGTTAGACAATTCATCTGCCTGCACTGCTGATTGCCTGCTCTTTGGAGTTTTCTCAGAAGCCCTGAATCTTTGATTTATTTTCATTCATTTATTTCCTTAGTCATTTATTTACTAATTTAGCAACTTAACAAACATATGTGCCTTCAATGTGCCAGACACATGGCTTTGCTCTAGAAGAACTTCTAGTCCAGTGAATTAAGGCAGACATATAAACAGATAACTAGAACAAACTGTTTTATCAGCTGGGTGTTTTAGAAGATACTTAGGGGCAGGAACAAGGAGTCGAGATGACTTGAACATAGAGCAGTTTGTTCTGATCTGAGGCAGATTCTCCCCTTCCTGAGAAAACATATGTTAGCTCCAGAAAGCAAACTCTATAGCCGGTCCTTTTGTTATTTCCATATCCTAGTCCTGGGCTTTTTTCAAAATGTGACTCTGCCTAGATTTCCTGAATGTATCAATTATGTTCCCCTGAGGCTCAGTTATGATTCTAAAGGTATGAAACACTGAGCTGGACTTACGAAAAAGACACATACACAACCACAGGGTGTGTTAGTTTCGTTGCATATGAAATTCTCCTAGTGATATTTTCATTTTGTTAAACGAGATATTTATGAAAATGCAATCTTTGTAATATCAGCATTTGTATTTAGAAAGTGATTACTACCATAAATTTGGGAAGTCAGTAGTTGTATTAATTGGCTAAGACAGCCATAAAAAAGCTCCACAAACTGGGTGAATCAAACAAAGGAAATTTATTTTTTTTATAGTTCTGGAGGTTACAGATCTGAGATCGAGGTTGGTTTTTCCTGAGCCTTCTCCTTTTGGCTAGCAGACGTCCATCTTTTGATGGCTTCATATGGTCTTCTCTCTGTGTTGCCTGCGTCCTACTCTTCTCTTATATGAACATCAGTCATATTGAATTAGGGCATACCCAAAAAACCTTATTTTAATTTAATCACCTCTTCAAAGACCCTATCTCCAAATACAGTTACAAATTCTGGGATACTGGAGACTGGATACTGTTAGGACTTCAACATGTGAATCTTGGGAGAATACAACTCAGTCCATAATAGTTTTCATCAAAAGAATTCATTAAAATTTAAACATCCATAGCCAGCAAATATACTGTCATTTTGTTTTTCAATATAGCTCATAAAATACATCCAGTTCTTTTAAGGAGAGAGCAGTGCTAGTGTAGGAAAGAGAAAGAGAGCACTTTGGCTTTGGATTATCATATGTCAACTCTTGTTATCCATCTGAAAATTCAGAGAGAGGATTACCTAAGGGAAGAAAAGAAGGATTTATTTATTGAATTTATTTATCAAATAAAGAATATTTGTGGTGTGCTCTGAACATTTGAAATTATGCTGACACACTAACATGTGGAAGAAACAAGCAGAGCTTTAGTCAAAAGCAGTGCTGATACATATAGAATGATCTTGTGTAAAGAGTTAGCTATGCCTTGTGTCACAACCTAATGAAATATTAGTAAAGCCTTTTTTTTCAGATTTGGGCATGCATCAATATACCTCATAGATGTGCATGCACACTCTTGAAACTTCCCTCTGATTAGTGTTCCATTTTTTTAAACAAGAAGTATCATAGAGCAGGCATTTCATTATCCATTTAAATCGGATGTTGGAAGCCATTTATCCTCTTTTAATAACCATATACTCAATCTAGTGAACACTCTCTTTATTGTTCAGCCCTCTACAGAGGCTGGTGGATTCAAGCCTCTTTCTTATCATGCTTATTGCATTGGGTCATCTGGTGTCATGGAATTGCCAAATGGTCCTGACCTTTATTTGGGTCTTACATGTCTTAGATCAGGCATGACTATTTTACATGAGCTTTATTCAGACACTATGACCTACACTGAAGTGAAGACGTCCCTCTAAATGGCTTCAGCAATGCCCTCATTTTGTGCCTACATCAATACCTGTAGTTTATTGGCTTCAAGCAGTTTCTTTGATAAAAGAAACAAAACTTCATCATTTTTATTTAGCCCCTTTTGTAGAGCACTAGCAGACAAATTTTCTATCTTAATATATTTCATTCTATATGCAGATATAATCAGTATCTTATATGCTTCAAAATAGTTACAATCTATATTTCATACTTCAAAATACATTTTTTACCATAATTTACAGTGTCAAACAATATGCTATAAGTGTAGATGTGAGTGTTAATGTTTGCATATGAAATTATATGTAAATATATGTTTTGTGCAGCCTCAAAATATGGGCTCTGACATTGGTTATAAATGCCTTCCTTATCTTCTAGATTTCAAATGCTTTTAATTTGGACAACTAATGTTAACTTTTACTTGTAAATTTAGAACATCATTAAGTCCAGTTCTCCTCTTAGCAGGAGAACTATCATGGCTTACCAGTTGACATGGATTTATCTTACTCCCAGTTTTAAACTTAGGACTTCAGAATTGAAGACCCAAGGTTGGCTTCCTGCTTTTACTCTAATAGTAGGAGGAAGAAATACAGTTATTTATGTAATAAACACTGTTTTGGGGATATATTTTATGTCAGTCATTACACAAGTTTCTGGAGATACAGTTATGAATAAGACATGCTTTTGGTCATAGGACAGAGAGAGGTAGAGAAGTAAGGAATAATTTTTATGAACAAAATGTTTATGTCCCACTAAAATTCATTTGTTGAAATTCTGACTCTCCATATGATGATATTAGGAGATGGGGACTGTTGGAGGTAACTTAGGTCGTGAGAGGTCGAGTCTTCATGAATGAGAATAGAACTCCTATAAAAGAGACTCTGGAGAGTTCTCTAGTCTTTTATTTTTTTTCTTCCACATGAAGATGCACTAAAAAGTTGGCATTCCAAAATCCAGAAGAGGGTCCTCACCAGAATCTGGCCATACTGGCATCTTGATCTTGGACTGTCAGTCTCTCAAGCTGTGAAAAATAAATTTCTTTTGTGTATACATCCCTTCGTCTATGGTACTTTGCTACAGCAACCTATGCTGACTAAAATGGCAATTAAGATGGTATATGAGTGCTCTGATAGGGGAATAAGGAATATACTATACGAATGGATATCCAATCTTGCCTGAGAGAAGGAAAGACTGTAACTGTAGAAGCAGCAGAAGGTATTCTTTAGAAGTTAGATACCTTGGCCAGGCGTGGTGGCTCATGCCTGTAATTCCAGTGCTTTGGGAGGGTGAGATGGGCTGATTACAAGGTCAGGAGATTAAGACCATCCTGGCTAATACAGTGAAACCCCATCTTTACTAAAAACACAAAAAATTAGTTGAGCTTGGTGGCATGCTCCTGTAGTCTCAGCTACTCAGGAGGCTGAGGCAGGAGAATTGCTTGAACCTGAGATGCAGAGGTTGCAGTGAGCAGATATCGCGTCACTGTACTGCACTGTACTCCAGCCTGGGCGACAGAGAGAGACTCCATCTCAAAGTTAGATACCTTTATCCTCCACCATTATACTTCTTTGATGCTGATTACTTAGGTATAGATGCATCTGTACTGGTACTGGTAACTGATGCAAAAGCTGTCTCCATCAAAGTTTCAGGCAGAACTGAAGGATAAACATGCTCTATTGGGATCTATTGATATGAAGGGCTGAGTAATGGAATAGATAATTGACATTAATTCTTTGGTTCAAGGATGTGGGTCGTTGCTAGACTCTTCCCTGAATATATGCCTCCAAATCCTAATTTCTTCTTTCACTTTCCCTAGTCTAGACCAATGTCCCCTTGGACTAATAATTTACTTTCATTTTTGTCTCTCTTAAGTCTAGTCTGTTTTCTTTTATTCTCACCACAGAAGTCAGACTGACATTTCTAAAAGTTAAATAGTATCATGCCATTCCCTAGTGAGCTGCCATTTGCTGTCCATTGCACAGCTAGTGAAAACTTCTCTCTCTGGTCTTCAAGGCCCTGAACTATCTGTTCCCTGCTTATCTGGGTGTCTCCACCTGATAATGTTTTTCCCAGAACTGACTGCTTCATGCTGTTCAGACTTCTTTCAGCTCATAGGACAGACCAAGTTCATTTTAATATCAGCATATTTAAATACATTGTTTCCACTGCCTAGAAATATTTTATTCTGGATTTATTTTTGTTCTTGTTCATTCTTTTAAAGTCAGTGAAAGTATTTACTCCACGAAGTGACCATCTCCAGCCTCTAAGTAGGGACTAAAGTAGGTCTGCTCCATCTTGCTCTGCTCCAGCATTCTGTTGTTTTATTGCTTATTGCAAATTCTAATTATTTCCTTTACGTATTTGTTTTTGGTCTTCCTATTCAAGTAGACTTCAAGTTTTATGACAGAAGAATTCTTATCTGTCTTGTTTTCCATTGCACACTCCAGTGTCAAGAACAGCACTATTAAATAAATGAATATTTGTTGAAGGAAAGAATGACAGAATATCATTGAGTCGAAAGCAAGACTATGTGTGTATATGTGTGTTTGTGTAGGTGATTGTTTTAATTGACAAAAGGACAAGAAAATTCTATTTAAATTTATGTTGAGTATTAAAGATACAGCTTACTAGTTAGCTACAGCAGGAGTTAGCACTACAGTTTTTGTCCTGGTTTGAGTAGGTACCAAAGGTATTGAATTTGACTTAGTTAATACCATTTGTAATTATCTGAACATCCTAAAAATTCAGAAATAAGCAGGCATCACTGATGCATACTTCAGCAGCAAAGCTACTTTTATGGCATTAGTAATAGCAAGAGATATTACTCTGGCTACTGAAGCATAAAAAGAAAAAAACAAATAAGTTTTGTAAAATTGTTAAAAGAACCAGTCTTCTGAGAATCACTCCCTGGGGATCCCAAGAAGTACCTAGAAAAAAATTGAAGAATGATGTGATGAGAGGGCACAGACCTAGAGGGGTGTGTGTGTGTGTGTGTGTGTGTGTGCGCGTGTGTGTGTGTTTAAAATGCATGACTCTATTTGTTCAATTTAACTGATGTATCTTAGAAATCATGTATTAGCTGTAGGAGTAGGTATCATCTAAACATTATATAAATGTTTAGGATGCCAATATTTTCTCTAGTTATTGCAGTTATCTCTTGCTGTATAAATCTATTTTTGCATGCAGCACAGTGAAAGGTGGAGAGAAGTAAAAGGTAATTAAAGTAGAACATGGTAAGTGCTATGGTAAAGGGGAATCAGTGTGCTACAGGAGAACATAGGGTGAGCATCCACCTTAGCCTGAAGGATAACCAGAAGCTGATCTTTGGAAGCTTAATTTAATGGCTTGCCACAACAACCATTTAATCAGCTCAATGTTTTCTGGATCTAGAATTTGAGCAGGGCTGCCTTAGTCCATTTTTGCATTGCTGTAGAGGAATATCAGAAGCTGGGTAATTTATAAAGAGGTTTATTTGGCTCACAGTTTTGCAGGGTGTACAAAAAGCATAGCACTAGCATCTGCTTCTGGTGAGGGCCTCAGGCTGCTTCCAATCATGATGGAAGGAAATGGGGAGCTAACACATCACATGGTGAAAGAGGATACAAGAGACAGAATGAGATGCGAGGCTATTTTTAACAGCCAGATCTCACAGGAACTAAGAATAGGAGCTCACTCAATCCTGTGAAAATGAGCACCAAGCCATTCATGAGAGATCTGCCCTTGTGACCCAAACACCTCTCACTAGAGCCCACCTCCAACACTGGGAATCAAATTTCAACATGAGATTTGGAGGGGACAAATACCCAAACTGTATCAAGGGCACTTCTGAGTGTTTTGCTTCATGTGACCTATAGTGAGGTAAAGGGACGGCTGGAAGTTCTAAATTACCTTACTTCCATGCTAGCAGTGGGGGTTGTAGACTGAGCCTCAGTGTTCCATGTGGTCCACCCCACATGTCTGCTTGTGCTTCCCCACAACATGGTGATTGGGTTTCCAAGAGAAGCAGTGTTAGCAGTAAAGCTGAAAGCTGTTCAGACATTTTAAGGCCTAGGTTTTTAAGTTATACAACATCATTTCCAAAACAGTTTCCCGTTCAAAATATGTTACAGGAGCAGCCCATGTTTAAGGAGGGAGGAAATAGATTTCACTGTTGATGGGAAAATGACTATATTGTAAAAAGAACATGCCAAATGGGAGACATTGCTGTGACTCTCTTTGGAAACACAATCTATCATACTGGTATAAAATCTCTTGGTACTTTGCTAATTGTTTTGGCCTTGAGTTTGGAAGGCAATTGGCATTTTCTTCTGGACAATGACCTTTTACATTCTTGAGGAAATTCCTGAAGAAAATTATCTTTATCTTCTTTTACTGTCTCTTTCAACTCTCTTCTTCCAGGAATAATTGCTTAAATTTTATTTTGTGAATTGAATTAGTTCTTTTCTATTTTTGGAAGATGTCTAATTTCTTAACATCTTTTAAACCAGGACATTATAGAAGATATGAAATACTTGATTACCAATATAAATGGATAAATATTAAGTAAATACAAAAAGACAGAGTCTCTTTACAACTTGTACTAGTAAAGTCATTTCACTATCAATGTGATATCTTGAAATGAGGAATATTGTTGTGGCTGGGGACCTGGAACTAGTACTTGCACTCCAATTACTAACCTGTAGTATTTTATAAAAATCACATCTATCTTGGGCTCAGCTTCCTCTTGTGTAAAGTGAGCGCTTTGGACTTTGACTATACAGTATCGAAGAATCATTCTAACCTTAAAATTATTTATGTTTTCTGATAATTTAGGGAGTGTTAAAAATCTCTGATGACTACTCAAGAGATTGTGCTTAGTAATTCAACTTAGAAAGAAGTTACTCTTCTACTTCTTGTGTCTATTTCAATAAAAGAGCATAGATATGCAAAAACCTTGTTCACATTAAATTTGGCGATCAATCATTTCTGGCTAGTGTTAAATTAAGACTTTGGGTTTTTAAAATTTTTTCTATTAAGTGTGAAACATACTAAAAGTAGAATTGTTGCCTTCATTTGCTGGCTGGGTTTGAGCTTGGTCAAAGAAGCATTTTAAGGAGTATGCAGATGATGGAAACTCTTAGAGCTTACAGATTATTGTAGTAGAAACCATTTGCATGAATATTGCACTGATTATTTCAGCATTTGCCTCTGTTCTCATCCAAAGATCTTCTATGTGCCATCATTTAACAGACATTGTATAATTGATTTTTCACAGTAACTTTATGAGGTAGCTGACATTATTATTCCTATAAGAAAGGAAACAGAAGCATAGAGAACCCTAGTGAAGTTCCCCAAGGTCACATATCTCATAACTAGTAGAGCTTGGAATCAAACCCAGGTTTTGGTTTCAGTGTCTACCTCTTACCCCCTGTGTCATGCATTTCTTTCTAGTCTAAGTATCCTACAATGCATATATATATATATATATATATATATATATATATTTTTTTTTTTTTTTTTTTTTTTTTTTTTTTTTTCAGAAATTCCTCCTATAAATTCAACAGGGTAGTTCCAGGAATGAGGCTATAATACTAGGGCACCAACTCTAATGTATCTTGGAAGTACTGAATCATTTGAATAATGAATCCCAGACTGAGTGATGAGGCAGATATCACAAGGTTTGGGGGCTTAATGGGCTTTGTCTCCAACATGTTGAAGAACTTTCCCTTGTACATCTGTCATCCTTTCACAGTCCCATTAAAACATCATTATTCTCCTACTTCTACCCACTGCCTGGCTGGAAGCTTTCCCTGAAGTTCAGTTTTTCATACTCATTGTTGCTTCAAAGAGGTAGGATGATAAAATAACTGAAGTCATATACAAAATCCAGCAACAGACTACTAAAAATAGTGCAAATTGCATAGAACTGCAAACATGTTTTATCTTAAAAATTTATCTGGAACATTTGCTTAACTGGAACAATTTTGCATATTCACTTCCATCTGCCTATGAAATATTTCCTTAGATAAAACTACTCCTTGTTCTGAATATTCAACAATAACTTCTCTCTTTGACTTTTAAATAAATTCACGTTTATTACAAACACAAATCAGGCAGTTTATATTATGTGTGTATGTATAATCACTTAATACATTTTTTTGGTTTAACCTGCCATTTATTCACATATATTGAAACTGCATGTTAATAACTCATCTAAAACAGTTTATAAAGCATTGTGGCCAATATAGTTAATCATTTTATGGACTAATTTTAGTGGTTTATTGTCTCTTATAGTGTGGAAGCTACTGTAACATACTTTTAGAATGCTATTGATAGGAATTTTTTCTTGGATGAGTTCACAGAAGATAGAGGTTTTAGTTTCTTGTCTGTCTCCTTTAGTTTATGTTTGTTACATTAGGTAACATTTTACCTTAGATTTAGTAAAGATGTAGAGAGCATTGATATTGCATGTGAGCATACCTTTATAATTGTCAGACCATCTCTGTACTTTTAACAGCTCCTCCTACCTTGGATCCTGAAGTAAGAGCTGCTGTAGCGCAAGGCTCCTGAAGCTCAGATTCCTAACAAGGAGAGAGCTCCATATTCTGCTTCCAGTGCTCTGATATAATCCACTTGTTATGCCTGGATTCGTGCCTGGATTTTACCCACCCTTATGCCAAGACTCCTGGATTTAGCTCTCTACTGGATGAACTTTGGACTGTGTGCCTGGTAATCAGTTCTGGAAAATCTCTGATGCCACGTTTAGTTCTACCTTTACTTTACCTTTGCTCTTGTGATTTTGTCCCAAATTACCATGTGCATGGCAAAGAATCTTAGAACTCCAATCACCATCTGAAATCCCAGGAACTGCTTATCTAGGGGAGAAGTAGATAGGCACTGTGTCTTGGTGTTGGTGCAGCAAAGGTTAGAGATCACAGTCTCTGCCCCAAGAAACTCATTCATCTTTCGTAGTCAGGGGAGCAGAAATATATAACCTATTCTGGGGCAATGATATTGTACAAGTCCATGCATAGAATTTTATGAGAACACACAGGACGGCCACAAAAATCAAGCTTCCCACTTACAAAAGATCCTGTGAAAGACATGTCCTTTGAAATAAGTCTTAATGATATAAAGCCAGTAACTAGGTAGAGCATTTATCTAAAGGAGAAGCTGTTCTCATTTTAAAGCAAATCGTAGATTATAGATGTAGCATAATGTTAATAAAGAAGTACAAGTGTTTGGATATTTCCAGAATGTAAAATGCAATGGAAACAGGCAAAAATGCACAGGAGAAGGCAAAGGTCAGATCATGGAAACTCTGTATGCTGTAGTGGAAAACATGGGCCTGTCTTGTACTGATGGAAAACCAGTGCTTGTAACCGTTTGCTGTTTTATCTATTTGAATGTCACCTGCCAACCACTTACTTTTCTTTTGTAGCCAGCACTATAATTTGATTTTACAGTCTCCATCACTCCCTCATTTTCTGTCCATGGGATTGGGTTCTGTTCAGTCCATTCCAAATTCAGGTTCATTAGCAGGCTATATGATACGGGTAAGAACACAAGAACATCCCCATCATATGAACAAAGCTAGTCCTTCTTCAGCTCTCTCTCTCCTTCTTTTTTTTTTCCTTCTAAATACTTATAGAAATCATGGTAAACAAGGTGTGTAATATGGTTAAGCTTTGTGTCCCCACCCAAAACTCATCTTGAATTATAATCCCCATAATCTCCACGTATGGTGGTTTCCCCCATGCTGTTCTCATTGATAGTGAGTGAGTTCTTATGAGCTCTAATGATTTTATAAGGGGCTTTTACCCCTCTGTTCCAAATTTCTTCTTTCTGCCTTCTTGTGAAGAAGGTGCCTTGTTTCCCCTTTATGTTTTACCATGATTGTAAGTTTTCTGAAGCCTCCCCAGCCGTGCTGAATAGCTAGTCAATTAAATCCCTTTCCTTTATAAATTACCCAGTCTCAGGCAATTCTTTACAGCGGTATGAAAATGGCCTAATACAGAACATTAGCACCAGGAGAGGGTGTGCTGCTATAAAGATACCAAAAAATGTGGAAGCAACTTTAAGATCGGGTAATAGACAGAGGTTGGAACAGTTTGGGTGGCTCAGAAGAAGACAGAAGATGTGGGAAAGTTTGTAACTTCCTAGAGATTTGTTGTATGGCTTTGACAAAAATGACAATAGTGATGTGGACAATGAAGTCCAGGCTGAGGTGGTCTCAGATGGAGACGAGGAATTTCTTGGGAACCAGAGCAAAGGTGACTCTTGCTATGCTTTAGCAAAGAGACTGGTGGCCTTTTGCCCCCACCTTAGAGAACTGTGGAACTTTGAACTTGAGAGAGATGATTTAGGATATCTGGCAGAAGAAATTCCAAAGTAGTAAAGCATTCAAGAGGTGACTTCATTGCTCTTAAGAGCATTCAGTTGTGTTCATTCACAATGAGGTGGTTTGGAATTGGAACTTATGTTTAAAAGAGAAGTAGATCACAAAGATTTGGAAAATTTGCAGCCTGATGATGCAATAGAAAAGAAAAACCTATTTTTTAAGGAGAAGTTCAAGCTCACTACAGAAATTTGCATAAGTAATGAGGAGCCAAATGCTAATCATCAAGATAATGGGGAAAAGGTCTCCAGGGCATGTCAGAGGACTTCATGGAAGCCCTCCTAACACAGGCTTTGGACCTCAGAGGAAAAAATAGTTTCTTGAGCTGGGCCCAGGGCCTTGCTGCTTTGTGCAGTCTCAGGACTCGGTACCCTGCATCTCAGCCGTGGCTAAAAGGAGCCAACATACAGCTCAGGCTGTTGCTTTAGAGGGTGCAATCTGCAAACCTTGGTGACTTACATGTGGTGTTGGGCCTGTGGGTACACAGATGTCAAGAATTGAGGTTTGGGAACCTCTGCCTAGATTTCAGAGGTAGTATGGAAAGGCCTAGGTGTCCAGGCAGAAATTTTCTGCAAGGGGCAGGGCTCTCATGGAGAACCTGTGTTAGAAAAGTGCAGAAGGGAAATGTGGGATTGTACCCCTCACACAGAGCCCCCTACTGGGGCACTGCCTTGTGGAGCTGTGAAAAGAGGGCCACCGTCCTCCAGACCCCGGAATGTTAGATCCACTGAGAGCTTGCACCATGCACCTGAAAAAACTGCACACACTAAATGCCAGCCTGTGAAAGCAGCCAGGAGGGGAAACATACCCTGCAAAGCCACAGGGGCAGAGCTGCCCAAGGCCATGAGAGCTCACCTTTTGCATCAGTGTGACCTGGGTGTGAGACATGCAGTCAAGAGAGATCATTCTGGAATTTTAAGATTTTGACTGCCCCACTGAATTTCAGACTTACGTGAAGCCTGTTGCCCCTTTGTTTTAGCTAATTTCTCCTGTTTCAAATGGAAACATCTACCCAATGCCTGTACCTCATTGTATCTAGGAAGTAACTAACTTGCTTTTGATTTTACAGGCTCATAAGCAGAAGGGACTTGCCTTGTCGCAGATTAGGCTTTGAACTTAGACTTTTGGGTTAATGCTAGAATGAATTATAACTTTGGAGGACTGTTGGGAAGGCACAATTGACTCGAAAGGTGAAAGGGGCGTGAGATTTGGGAGGGGCCAGGATAAGAATGGTAAGGTTAGGTTTTGTGTCCTTGCTCAAATCTCATCTTGAATTACAACCCTCATGATCCCCATAATCCCCACAAGTCAAGAGAGAAACCAGCTGGAGGTAATTGGGTCATGGTGGTGATTTTCCCCAGGCTTTTCTTGTGAGAGTGAGTGAGTTCTCTTGAGATCTGATGGTTTTTATAAGGGTTTCCTCCCCTTTTGCTCGTCACTTCTCCTTCCTGCTTCTTTGTGAGGAAGGGACATTGCTTCCCCTTCCCCTTTCACCATGATTGCAAGTTACCTGAATCCCCCCCAGTCGTGCTGAACTGTGAGTCAGTTAAACCTCTTTCCATTATAAATTACTCAGTCTTGAGCACTTCTTTGTATCAGTTTCAAAATAGGCTAATACAGTGTGTATGTGTGTAGGATGTGGAACAGGGATGGTTGAGCTGGAGGAGACAGAAGCAAATAAGTATTTTCTAGCTGGCTCAAAACGAAGTCTTACAGAATAAGCAAAACTTCCCAATACCTGGCTTGTGAATGTTCTATGGTTCTAAGGATGTACGAATCCTACATTTTTACTGTTTGCTTTCAGGGCTGCCAATTTCTTAGGTTTCTGATGGTTAAGCATAGATAGACCATGAAACTATTTTTTTTCTACTCCAACTTTATTAATTTTAGAATTATTGCAAATTCTTTCAGTAGTCTCACAATATTGAAGTTATATCTTTTTAATTACTGTCTTAGGAAAGTAGGAGGATCCAGGATATCAAATAGATCTTTTCCAAAGTATTTTTTATGTAACCTAAGACAGTAGTTTAATATTTATAATATGACTTACAAATATGATTTCCCATATAAAAATCATTTTATTTGTATATTAATTTTGTGAAATAGGTAGCATAAGAATTTTTATCTTAAAGAAGGGAAAATATTAAGACTGTCTGTAATTACATGACTGGCCATAGTTCCTACTGCAGGATGAGCTGCGAATGGAAGCTTCTTTCTAGAACTCTAACAGTAATTTTGGAAGATGACTCTAGGCAAATGTTTACGTCTTCCCCTTTGCTAATAAGGGAGCTGTAGTATAAAGGAGGACAAAATAGTGGCTGGAGCTGAAACAAGAGCAAAGCACAGGTCTTTTGACTTCTTAACTTGCAAACTGTCAGTGTCTTACATGACTTCTTTTTGAAAATTGCATAACCAGTTTCTTGACACATACATAATACAGATTGGTTTTATTACTGCTGAGCTATTCCTCAGCGATCTTTTGTATACTACTGGGACATGGGTAGGAATGCCTTTTGCACTGTATTATCAGCCAGGATATGAATATGAATTCTTAAACTTTAGAAGAGAAATGATAGGTATTCATTAGATTCAGAATCTGTATATCCAAATTGTATTCTATCTTCAAGGTTCTTGTGATGAGCACCCGAAATATACATCATGGCACAAGTAATGATAGCAATTTGACAAATAATTCACATATATGGAGCTTCTAAAATGTACTTAAATTGAAATGGTTTTGGAACTATAATTATAAGCAGAGGCCTCCTTGGATTTCAGTTCACCTTGGGGTCATAATTTTATATTTTGAACGTTCTCTCAGAAGAGTATTACCCCTGAATGGGCTTTCTTAACAGCATTTCTGTTGAACTCTGGCAAGCCTAAAGTGTGTCAGAAAAATGTTTTAACTCCATTTCATTTCTACTTGGCTAGAGAAAGCTTTTAATCACTGGAAAGCTCACATTTTGTAAATGGGGGTTGTAAAAATAGTTTTTTTTTTAAGAGAAAAAGAATGTCATTGCTTTCTAAATATGAAAAAATTGCATGGCTTGGATACATTTGGCAGTTTTTATCAACACACCCATCTAGGAAAGTGCTTATTATTGCATGAATACTGTGCCTTATCCGAGGTTCAATTTGTAGATTCAATGCATATCAGAATGGTGTGTACAACATTACTGAATGTAATCATTTTAAAAAGAGCTAATAGAAGTACTAAATATTTGAGGATTCCAAGTAATTATATTAATGTGTATGATGGCGATATCAGAGGGTGCAACTTATAATGAGAGGCCAATTAAGTGTGTTACTGTTTTTGAAGAGTATAGGCTTGATATCTTGCCAACAGAGCACAATTTTACCTTCCCTGTTTGATATGTTGCCAACAGAGCACAATTCTACCTTTCCTGTTTCTTTCTTAGATATTATGTGGTACTGATCTTGATGCATTTAAAAATTATTTTTACCTTAGATTTTCTTATTTAGAATGCTTATTTTTAAGTTACATCTTTTTCCTTTATGCATAGAAACATTTGAAAGAAAAAGCAGCACCAGCTGCTTTTGAATTAGAATCCTTTGTTACAATTATGAGGTTTTCTCATTGGATAGTGGATTTTTCTTTTACAGAAGAAAAGTCTTTGTTAATTATGCCCTTTTGCTTGTTAACAAGAGGCAAACAATCCTAGAATCTTAGAATTGGTAGGGATCTTTGTGTTGGTCTAATCACTGATCATGAATCACATAAAAATACATTTTATTTTGCAACTAAACACACATACACAGACATTTCCCTCCTCCCCTACTCCACCACTCATTTGCATACAGTAAATAAAACTAAAGCAAGAGTTTTAGGAAAAAATACTTACACTTTGTGTCATATATTCAGGCATTTTCTCTACTCATCTAGATCATTAAGAGAAAAATGCTGATCTCAATCCACCAAACTGATTTCACCACAAAGACCAGCTACTTAGTTGCAGGGTCCAAAGCAAATAAAACTTGTTATACAATTATTAAGATTCCCAAGACAGCAGTGGTGGATCATTAATTCAAAGGTGAGGCCCTTGTGCTCAGGGCGACCCCTGAGCACGTGAGACTGCAGTGGCTGTATATCTGTGATGTCAGCCCCGCTTCCACATCTACAAATGAGTTGTGGACGGTAGTTAAGAAACATTGCTTTAGAGTAACTCTCTCATTTCACAGATGCAAAGACTGACTCACTGAAATTTAGTGACTTATTTAAGATCATAAGATGATTTAGTACGGTAAATGGCAGTTCAACAATTTATATTCCAGTGTTCTTTCTCAACACTAAACTAGATTACTCCAAAGACAGAATAATGAAGTTATAAATTATCCGATTTTCTTTTGGTAAGTTATCTTCTGATCACAAACTTACAAATTTTTTTTTTCTTTTTTTTTTTTTATAGAGTCTTGCTTTGTTTCCCAGGCTGGATTTCAGTAGAGTGATCTTGGCTCACCGCAACCTCCACCTTCTGGGTTCAAGCAATTCTCTTGCCTCAGCCTCCCAAATAGCTAGGATTACAAGTGCACACCACTATACTCAGCTAATTTTTGCATTTTTAGTAGAGACAGGGTTTCACCATGTTGGCCAGGCTGGTCTTGAACTCCTGGCCTCAAGTGATCTGCCCACCTCGATCTCCCAAAGTGTTGGATTATAGGCATGAGCCATCATGACTGGCCTGATCACAAACTTTAAAAAACAATTAATTCAGATTTGTTGAAGGTATTTCTAATACCCCACTTAATCTATTTTTATGTCTTGGTAAGAAAGAATTATGGTTTGTTTTCTTTAAAGTTTTCTGAACCACCAACTACTATTATATAGTATTGTAGTTGCTCAAACACAATGAAGATAAAGAACCAGACATAATGTTCAGATTATGGGTCAAAGAAGAAAGCCTTAAGAAAGAAAGACTGAGAATTCCCTATAGAAAATGAGAGGAGACATGGAGGGGTAAGAGTTAGAGAGGCTGTTGTGGTATGAAGGAAGGATGAGAGGACAACTATGTACACTTAGGAAATTGTTCTTAAGTGCATAGAGAAGGATTGTATCCATTATTTTTATTTCTACACAGAAATAATATCCAAGAGTCAACATGTGATAGGAATGATGCATGGGAAATCAAGCTGCATAGAAAATATAGAAAAGCTACACGCTGAGGCTGGACAGCCTGGGGGATCATGGTTCTATAAAGGATTGCTGGCCGGGCACAGTGGCTCACATCTGTCATCTCAGCACTTTGGGAGACCAAGGTGGGAGGATCACTGAACCCAAGAGTTTGACACCACCAGCCTAGGAAATATCGTGAGATCCTATCTCTACAAAAAATAGAAAAAATTACCCAGACTGGGTGGCACATCCCTGCAGTCCCAGCTACTGGGGAGGCTGAGGTGGGAGGATCGTTAAGCTTCATAACTTGAGGCTGCAGTGAACTGTCATTGTGCCACTGTACTCCAGCCTGGGTGACAGAGTGAGATTCTATCTAAAAAAAAAAAAAGGACTCAAATATGAAGAAGTTAAATAATTTATTCAGAATCACTTACCTATATACCTATCTAAATTAAATAAAATATATTATTGAATTACAATAAGTATAATGTAGAAATTATTACTAATTAGCCTTATAATTAGCTTTATTGCGAATTAGCCTTTGATTATTAGGCTTAACCCAATTGTTTTAAATCAAAAGTGAATTTAAACCAGTTAAATAAAATGGGATATTTAAAATATGATCCTTTATCTGAATCCACACTACATTTTGTGTATTTTTTGGGGGAAGTTGATTAAACTATTTTTGTTTTTACATTTAGTCTTTAAGTCAGTGATTAATTTGGTGGTTTCTTTAATTAATCTTTATTTTTGACAGGTCAAGGGAGGAGCAAATGGAGAATAAATTTTTTAAAAAGTGAATAATTTAAAAAATAAAAATGTCATCCTCTTTTTTTTTTTAAATTAAAACCATACTATTCAATCCTATATAGTCAAACCAGGAGGAGACACCACTTAAAAAATGTGAATGAATGTTAAACATTTCTTATCAGTCTTCCAGATATAATTTGTACTAAAGTAGTTTTCATTTATTAGTTAAAAAAACTCTGCAAAAAGACCAACATGAGACAACTTGTGCTAAGACTTCTTCCAGATTTCAAAGTTTTAAAGCATTTTAGTCCACATCCCAAGTTTCTTCCTTTCACTCCAGGCTTGGTTCTCTTACTCCTTGTCTCTCCCTTTAAGTGCTCGTGTTTCAGTTTCAGGCAGGATCTAACATAGAAACTGATGAAAATTTTAATAAGTTCTTCCACCCAACTTGGTGCTGTGGGATTTCAGTAACAGACAGTATTAAAATCAACATGTGTGGTACAATTTATTTTTTCTTTGAATTTGTTAGCCTTAGCAAATGTGTGAATCCTTTAGCAGAGACATCTAATTGTGAGTGCTCAATATGTGCATCTTGAAACCTGCACATAGCTCAGCCTGAAAGAGAAACTGTTTTATGCTTATTTCTTCCTCAAGATCAAGAGAAGATCAAAAGTTAACATGTCTTAGGAAGCCCTTTGATTCATTTTGATGTCCCTTTTCATGATCAACTTTCAGCGACATGCAGCTGAGTGATAATTAAAGACTCTTAGCATCTCTTTAGGGGGGCTTTCAAATGTCAAATGTCCAGGCACACAGTAGGCATAAAATGTTTTCTCCAAAGATCACAGCAAAATGTAAAGATAATAAATTGAACATTTCCTACTGAGGGTCCTACTGAGATTTCAAGACAGCTATTAAAATTAGTTTCCCCAATAATTTTCATATTAAATACCATAAAATATTCACTATAGTAACTTTATAATTAAATTTTGGTCACCTATGATAATTTGTTTTAATAATTTTAGGAATAGCAATCCCTTAAAATGATCAGTTTTGAACAGCATTTAAGTGACAGCCTTCAATCTCCTGAACTATTTCTCAGTAGTTTACTTAATTTAGAAAATAATTAAATGGTTCTCGTTTTCTTAATTAAACTTTAGATGAGTAAAAAAACTAGATTATTTCTTCAGTGTGTCATTATTTGTTATACTAAAAAGTTATGTTATGAAAAAAATCTGGGTGAAACATGGTTAAATATGCTTTTCTTTGGTGGGATTTCTAACAGCCTTTAAAATGCTAATATTCATTGTGAATCTCTTAGAAAGCAGGGATAGGGAATACAGCGTTTTCCACGTTTGTTTGACTCTTGAGAAAAGAGACCTCAAGGGACTGTCCTGTACAAAGAACACGTTTTGGGGAAAGCTGATATAGAAGATGTTTGAGTTTCTGTTTATGCATTCAAGGACATAGTCATAGAATATAGAAGAAGTGTCAAACTTTTGTTAGGTTATAAAAAGGATGTTATCTTAGGGTAAAGGAAGCTCATGTGAAGCAAATGGAAAATGTGAGATATTTTCATGTGTAAAACAAAACCAAAACCTAAGCCCTCAGTTTTCCGTTAGATTGTGAGGTGATGGTTTAACAGATTATCCTTGAACAAAGTTCCTTTATATGCACTTTACTTAGCATGGCAGATGAAAGTAGAAATTCTGTTCATCTTAGCACTGAGGAAATCATCAATGCTACAGGAAGATGAATGACCTGGGGAAGAGGGGTGTGTTGGTAGATCTGTACTTTTGATTCTACATGTTGAGGGCTATGGTCTCTGAATCATGGGGTTACAAATTATCTTGATCTATCCCAAGCTAGGCTGAGATTTTACCAAAATGATTTTTCCATAGAAGAAATAGAAGACAGAAGACCTTCAGTATGATGTTGTTTGATAATATGATAAAATGTAACACTACTAGTAATACTCAAAACTCCATGTTTTGAGTGCTAGATGCTTGATACGGCACCAAAGTGTTTTCTGTGGCTTGTTTTATACAATCCTCAAACAACACCTTAGATCAGTTAAATTTCTATGCTCATTTTTTGATAAGAAAACTGAGGGCTGGAAAAGTTGCATGTCTTTTCTGGATCTCACAGCTAAGAAGTGACAGAGCATGAACGAGAACACAGAAAGTCTAACTTTAAAGCTCCTTGTTTTTAACTGCTAGAGGTTTGCCTCTTATGTTATGTCTTACCATCAGTAAAGTTTTTAGTAACAAAATTTGTCATTGACAGGTCCCTCTTTATTAAATGGAGGCACCTCTGTGGCTACCGATTTCCAATGTTCTTTAATACTTACTTATTATTTACTGTTTCAACATGAAATTTCTTTCCATTATTTTTCAAGATTGGATACTTAAAATTGTGTTTGTATCTGAGGTTTGGGGAGGTAAAAGATGGTCTTAGCCAAGAAGACTGAAAAAAATTGTGCTTGTTAAGAAGGAAATGAAGCTTCTTCAGAAAACAGCAGGAAGAGTAGTGCAAAATTAGTAAATATTTTAGTAACTTGAGGGATATACATAAGAGCTCCATGGGGTAAAAGTTGAAATACTTTCCAAGTATTTTTTTCCCCAAGTCATGTTGAGAATTTTTTTTTACTTTTTATTCTTTTCTTTCTTTCTTTC